>JAVSCE010001569.1:0-83715 GCA_032199065.1 Smutsia gigantea | reverse complement strand
GTCTTTTGATTGGGGCATTCAGACCATTTACATTTAGGGTGATTATCGATAGGTATGTACTTATTGCCATTGCAGGCTTTGGTTTTGTGGCTACCAAAGGTTCCAGGGGAATTCCTTTACTATCTATCAGTCTAGTTTAACTCACTTTGTACGCTGTCACATACACAACCTAAAGATTCTTTTTATTTCTCCTCCTTTTTCTTCCTCCCTGATTCTTTGTATGTTATGAATCATATTCTGTACTCTTTGTCTATCCCGTAGGTGACATCTATTTAGTCTTAGGAGTAATTCCATCTATAGGAGTCCCTCCAAAATGCACTGTAGAGGTGGTTTGTGGGAGGTAAATCCTCTCAACTTTTGCTTATCTGAAAATTGTTTAATCCCTCCTTCAAATTTAAATGATAACCTTGCCGGGTAGAGTATTCTTGGTTCAAGGCCCTTCTGCTTCACTGCATTAAATATATAATGCCACTCCCTTCTGGCCTGTAAGGTTTCTGTTGAGAAGTCTGATGATAGCCTGATGGGTTTTCCTTTGTATGTGATCTTTTTTATCTCTCTAGCTGCTTTTAAAAGTCTGTCTTTATCCTTGATCTTTGCCATTTTAATTATTATATGTCTTGATGTGGTCTTTCTTGGGTCCCTTGTGTTGGGAGATCTGTGCACCTCTATGGCTTGAGAGACTATGTCCTTCCCCAGATTGGGGAATTTTTCAGCAATTACCTCCTCAATGACACTTTCTATCCCTTTTCTCTCTTATCTTTTTTTGGTATCCCTATTATGCGAATATTATTCCATTTGGATTAGTCATGCATATCTCTCAATATTCTTTAATTCTTAGAGATTCTTTTTTCTCTCTGTGCCTCAGGTTTTTTGTATTCCTCTTCTCTAATTTCTATTTCATTTACCATCTCTTCTACTACATCTAATATGCTTTTAAATCCCTCCATTGTATGTTTCATTTCAGATATGGAATTTCTTAATGATTGAATCTCTGTCTTAAATTCGTTCCTGAGTTCTTGAATATTTTTCTGTACCTCCATAAGGATGTTTATGATTTTTAATTTGAACTCTCAGGAAGATTGGTGAGTTCAGTTTCATTTGGTTCTTTTTCTGGGGTTTGTGAGATTTTGGTCTGGACCATGTTCTTTGACATTTCATATTTCTGTGTGGTGCCCTCTATTGCCGCAAAGCTCCAGTCTCGAGCTGCTCAGCCCCTAGAGTGAGGGTGGGGGTCATAGGGGAGTGGAGGTAGTGCCTGAGGTGAGGAAAGGTCTGTTTCCTGATTCCCGTCTGCCTTGCCTGTCTCCAGTATCAGAGCCTGTGGGCTGAGTACACAGATGTAAGCCTCTCTGCTTGGCATGTCTAGCTGTTGCATGGGGGGGCCTCCCTCTGGCTGGCCTGATGCCAGAGCAGTGAGTGCCGGGTTTGCGAGCTGGTGCCAGTAGGCCAGGAGGAAGTCTCAGCAGGCTGCGTGTCACAGTGGATGGCCTCAGAGCTGAGTAGGCCGCCAGGGGGTTGGAGGACCTGAAGCTCTCCAAAGTTCCCAATCTTCTGGGCATAGCGCACCCAGGCAACCTTGTCCCCCATCCCTTCTCCTGTGCAGCAAACTCCATGCAAACCCCGCCCCTTCAGCAGCCCTCTTGCTGCTAGGAAACCTCTCAGACTGCCTGCCTTTCCCTTGTCCCAGAGTGGCAAGGTGTGGATCCCATCCTCCACAAATGGCCGGAATTTGTCTCTGAAGAACTCTGCCTGTCCCGGCTCGCCATCCTCCAGAGCACCACACAATGTAGGTTTCTGCTCACAAAGCAGATCTCCAGGGCTAGGGGTTCAGCAGTCCCAGGCTTCCACCCCCTGCCCTGCTCCATTTCTCTTCCTCTTGCTGGTGAGCTGGGGTGGGGGAAGGGTTTGGATTCCACCAGATCAAGACTTTCATACATTACCCTGTTTGGTGAGGTCTGCTCTGTTCATGAGGTCTGTATGCAGTCTAGTGCAGCCTTCTTTCCTGTTGTTCTTTTAGCGTTAGTTGTATTAACTATATTTTCACACTATCTGTGGTTTTGGGAGGAGTTCTCTGTCTCACCTCTCATGCTGCCATCTTGAATCTCTCAGCTATAAGCTTTTTGAGTAGAGATGCCATGTCTGTATTCCCAGCACTCTCAACAAAATAGAAGCTGAGTAATGGTTGAATGAATGACTGTTGGAATGTGCAGCTCTTTTAAGGCACCCAACCACGTGCCTAACAGTCCCAGTTAGATACTCAGTGCTTATTTCTCACTCTGACCACACTGCCAAAGAGGCACACCGTAACATTAGTTTTAACTGCTTTAAAAATGCTTCCTGCCTCAGATGTCTTTTTGGCGTTTACCAAAGATAAAGCCATCCTTCAAGTTGTAATCAAAGTTCTGAAAATTTGTAGGTCTCCTTTCTTGCTCACCCATATTAAATTACCAAATAGTGTGAAGGGAAAGTGCAAGGAAAGGAAGTTAGGTCTAAATTGACCTTCTCCTCTTCCTCCTTAAAAATAGGTATTAAAGAGTGTAAGGAACTAGAAAAGCTGCAGTTGCTTTGAAATGCCATATATATGACCTTAGTTCTGGACACATAACGACTTTCAAATATTTATTGTTTCCAGAAGGTATTTTCATGATTCAAAATCAGAAAACTGTGAGTGTATGCAGAGGACTACACAGAAGCAATGTTTAATGAACCTCTGGTGAAACCTTCCTAGAAAAGCCTGGCTTAGTTACATTAACTGAATCTCTTGTGGAAGCAAATTTTCTACAACAGAAGCTAGCATTTATTGAGCTCCTTCTAGGTGGCAGAACCAGACTAAAATCCAGATCTGCCTGATGCCAAAGCTCATGCTCTTTCCAATATGCAATATTGCTTTCTAGTCAAAACAGCTCTGAATTCCTAAAGGACTCTCCTGCAATTGCATCTGTGCTCATTTTACCACACACAGATTTAGTCACTGTATTGGTAGGATTATCAGACTTCAAGACCCCATCACTATATGAGTGACTCTTAAGTGAGTAGATATGAGATGTTTCCCAAGGTAGGTAGAGCTGTTAAATCAGGCCTACATCAGTCATAGGATTCATCAGCTCTATTTACCTGAATATTAGCTATGAATGAACTGTGCAAGTACACAGAACCTCAGTGTCATGGAAGCTCAGAAAAGCAGGTGAATATTTTTAAGTCTTACTATATATATCAAGCATTATACTAAGCACTGTACATATATTTAATGCTCACCACAGTTTTCTGAAGTAGTTATTATCACTATTTTATAGAAGTAACTGAGACTCAGAGAGATGAACACACTTCCATATGTGAAAGGCATCATTGGAAACCAGTTTATCATATCTGTTGAATTTAAGCTTGTTCTTTATTTTTATGGAAAGACATGAAGGTCAGTAAGGGTAGGGAAAGTGGGGTGAGTCACTAGAGAAGGCAGATCCGGAGGCAGGCAGGAAACCATAAGGATGAGGAAAGGAAAAATTTCCTAAGAAGATACATTAGCAACTGGCATTAACATGCTTGATCATGTAGCTTTAAAAAAAAAAACAATGATATTCATGCTCAAACACTGATTATTTGCAAAATGTTTTCCACCTTTCCCCCTTTCCATGTACCAAGAGTTTGACCCAATACAAACTCTAGATCCTCAGTAAAAGAAGCATCCCTCCAATTATCCCAATCCTCTTTAATGAGAGTTGCTTGGAAAATTTTAGTTATATTAAAGAGAAATCAATGAGGGATGTACTTCTGGGAATGCGGCAGGATGGCAACCTCAGCTTTAAAGGATATCTTTGAACCTCAGAAGGAAGGACATCTCAAGAACAAATGAAAACTAAAAGAATTAATCAGAAACAAGTTGATGTAAAAGGAAAAGACGTCTTACTACCTAGAACTGAGGCACGGAAGAGGGGCAAAGAGGCAATGATCATTACTGAGCACATGAAGCTGGGGTAGTTCTGTGAGTCTGGAAGGAGAGCGAATCATGGAGAAGACAGTTAGAACCATATAACCAGTTTTTACTTTCTGAACCTTGATCCTAGCCAGCTTGACCTCTGCTTGTCGGAATATGACCTAGAGATCCAAAGTAGAGCACTTGTCTCTGTGTAGCTGTGAGATTTAGGACACTGTCCAGCATGTTGAGGAGACCCTGTTACCAGAGTTACTGAACCCATTAAGCCCAGGAACAGCCTCTTTCTCTCTTTGCAATTTCTACCAACAAATGAATAGACTGCTTCTGCTCATGAGTTTGTCCATATATGGAGGTTATTTTATTTGAGCAGATACAAGTTAACAGCACTCTGGGGAAAAAAAAAAGGATGTTGATAGTGATATCTTTCTTTAAAAAAAGGTGAAGGTGACACTTGCAAGGATGGTATATTTCTTTTGGGATTATAAATTTCCTTTAGAAATTCAGCTGTTAGGTAGCCTATGTATTTTTTGTAATCATTTTCTTTCTATTAATTCAACACATTTACTGACTGCCTACTGTGTGCTATGGACTGTGTTAGGTACTAAGTACAATGTGAGGAAAAACATGGCCTTTGACCTTGTAAGGCACACAGTGTAGATGGAAGAGAGGGATAATCATATTTAAGGGAAAATGCAGGATGATTTGAGAGGATATAACAGTGGGATAATTTTAGAATGTGGAGCCAGGTTTCTCCCAGAAAGTGCCACTTCCCTGGGGTCTGAAAGTTGAGTGGGAACAACAGACGAAGGTGTGTTTGTAGAGGTGGTAAGAAAGTTTTGAAGGCAGAGGTAGCAGCATGCACAGAGTCCCTGAACAGAGAGGCAGCAAGGGGCAAGGAAGTAAGACCAGGGTGAATGGAGAACAAGAGAAGGGGCCCAGTGGCATGAGATGACACTGAGACATGGACAGGGGCACCCTCCTGCAGGCAGATCACTATGTTTCCCAAATCTAACTTTATGAATTTTGACATATCTCTCTATCATTTGACAAATCAACTCCATGAATTTTGTTTAAATCAACTTCATTTCATTTTGCTTAAATAATTGCTCTTTTAGTAAGTAAAAAAAGTTTATTTCAAAAATGTTAGGTTGCCACAGCCCCTTTTTTAAAGACCCAAGCAAGGGGGTTTATATATGTACTGAGGGTTGGAATGGGGAGGTGACGATGTTCCTCTGATGGTAGCAAGGATCAGAGGGAGGGACTGGGTAGGTGCAGATAAGAGTTCGGGCAGCAGGCTAACCATTCTAGCCCTGTTCCCCTCCCTCCTGAGCTTGCTCTGTCCTAACCTCAGTTCTTACAGGACAGTTTAGAGTGTATTTTAATTAAGGAAGTTCATTTTCTGATAACCCTCACCCAAATCTTAACAAAATAAAATCCACAGAAGCCCACACAGAAATCCAAGCTTAAGCTCCCAGTGCTAAGAGACATAACAGAGTAAATGAGCTATGGCTTTTGAGTGTGTGCGTCTATTCCTGGCTTCATCATTAACATAGTGAACAGTCTCACTTTGAGATTTTTAGTAGAACTTTAATATACTTTAATTGTCATTTTTGTGGTATGAATTGTCTTATTAAAATATAATTTTCAAGGAGTTAAATTTATTTACTTAATTAGAGGTCTATTCTCTCCTCAGTATATACATTCTCAGAAGTCAAAAATCAAGTCACATCTGTGATCAGGGGAAGGGGGTATTGTACCCCTTAGCGCAGTAACATCTCATTTCAGGATTGCATTAGTGCACTCAGTACCTGTAATCACATAAGATCGTATGTAGCACCAAGAATTCTCTGCTGATCTCCTAACACAAAAGGCCTTAGAGCATGAATGACAGGACAGACCGTGGTTGCCTCTGACCCGTGTACAGGATCTTTGATTTCAGAAGAAAAACAGGTTTGGAGATCATTACACCATTATTTTGACTAGTGTGTCCAGGTATAGTGATTTCCAAAAATAAAGCTAATTATAACAATAGTAACAATCATGACAATAATATACAGTGATAGAGGGTTTAATGATTTTCAAATGTTTTTCATAAAACTTTTTCCTTTGATCTTCACAATGATAAAATCAGGGCAAGAATAATTAGCCCTACTCTATGAATAAAGAAATCAAGGATAAAAATGCTCACATTTGGGGCAGTATCTGGAAATGTTCACACAGATAAAAGGCAAATCTGAGAAGAGTACTTTCCCTGATAACTCCTAGGAGAAAAACTACGAGACCTTGAGAAGCCACTGAAACTCCCTAGCCTCAATTTCTTCCTCTGAAAAATGGTCTAGATGACAGGATATGGATATAGAAGGAGAGAAAAAGACACTAGATTTCACTGCAGGGAAGAACGGTATGGGTAGAATGGGTGAGGCCTCCCCCAGACACTCATGCACAGGACAAAGGTTGACAGCAAGCCTGGACTCAGGAGACTGAAAGGACTGTCTTTGCCCCTGAGACCCCTTCACACACATCAGAGAAGAAGGCAGCATGTGGAGCACAATAAGATAATCATCAACATCCAACCAAAGCTAATCAGAAGAGAGTCCCAGGTCTGCTATCTAAGGGTCATCCAATATAAGGTCATGGTCCTCTGTTTCCTTATTGAAAAATGGGGATACATAGTAATACATAATACATAATAATCTATCTCTGCCAGGGATATGATAAGGAAAAAAATTTAGTGTATGTATGATACCTATTATAGGGGTTGGCAAACATTTTCTGTAAAGGGCCAGATAGAGGCAAAGTCAAGTATATGATATAGATACTTATGTAACGAGAGAGAAAATGAATTTCCACATTATCTATATTAGTGAAATGTAAAATATAATAATAAACTGAGTTTCTTTTTTGTAATGTAGATTTAGTAATGAACAGAATGGAATTTTGGTGGGGAATAATATTTTACTAAATTGGGGTTCAAAGCTAATGTTGTCTATAATCAAATCAATTGCAAATATCTATCTGTAAAAATCATTTTTCCTCAAGAGCCATAGAAAAATAGATAAGCTGGATTTGACCTGAGGGCCACAGTTTGCCAACTTCTGGTCTGTTGCACAGATGGCCCCCAGTGAACCACACCTCCCCACATTCATGCCCTGTGTAGGCCCCTCCTTCTGAATCTAGGCTGGCTCTGTGACAGGCTTTTACTTAACGGAATGTAACAGAAGAGATGCTATGCCAGCTGTAGACCTACCTCATCCTTAAGAAAGTCTGGCAGCTTCCACTTCTGCACTCTTGGATGCATTAAGCCACATGTTAGAAGTCTAGCAACCCTGCTGGAGATGTCACACGGGAAAGCCACATGAAGAGAGAAAGACCCCAAAATAACAGGGAGAAAAAGAGAGGCCCAGTTATGTTAGTATCCAAGCTGGGCCTATTTCTCAGCCATGAGCCAGTACCAACTCCCAGACATAGGAGTGAACCATCTTGGATGTTCCCAGTACTAGCTGAATCTGCGACCTGATCACAGCCACCTGAGAGAAGCCATGTGCAACTAGAACTGCCCATCTGAACCTAGTCAACCCACAGAGTCATGAAAAATAACAAGTCGCTGTTATTTTAGCTCACTGAATTTTGGAGTGGTTTGTTACACAGTAACAGACAACTGAATCAGTATATACAGTGCCTGGCAAATAGTAAGTTCCCTTTCTGCACATCCTTGTTCCTCTTTATCATCACTGTTACTCAGGCTCCAAGGAAATCCTTCACCACTTAGCATGAATAAGAGACACCTATAACCAAATCTCTCACATCACCGGAGATACAGGTTACACCATAGATCCATCTCCTAGCAGAGCCAACCAATGCTCCTAAAATATCCATGTGCTCCCCTGCATTTCCCAGACTCACTTACAGTTTGGCTGGGGTCATGGGACTGATTTTGGCCAATGGATTTTGAGGAAAAATTGTATGTCACATCCAAGCTGAGGAAGTTAGGAATTAATGTGCCTCTTCTCTTGCCACAGGACAAATGGAAACCACATACTGAGATGATGCTATCACAAGATGGGGGGTGGGGGGTGGATGCTGAGTCCCCAGATGGATGTGAGCTCCCACTCACACCAACATCTTTTAGCTTTGTACCTAGAGTCTTCTGCTTTGCTGCACCACTTAAACTATCTAAAGAGTTTTGATCTAGAATTTGTTGGGAAACTGCTGGGTTTTTTCTTTAACTTTTTAGTAAAATACAAAATATATGCCAAAAAGTTCACTTATAATAAATATGCAGGCCACTAGGTTTCCACAAAATGAGCCCAGTCATGTAACCAGCATTCAGATCAAGAAGCAGAATATTATATAATCAGCATCCAGCTTTCCAGCTGGATTGTTACCAGCATCCCAGAGCCACTTTCCACCTTGTGTTCTAATCCAAATTCTTCCCCCAAGTATAACCCCTATCCTGACTTCTAACACCACAGATTAGTTTTGACTTTCTTGGCACTTCATGAAAATGGAATCATACAACATATACTCTTTCCTGTCTGGCTTCTTTCAATCAACATTATGTTTCTGAGATTCATCCATATTGGTGGATGCTTTTAAAGTTGTAATTCTCATCACTGTACAATGTACCACTGTATTAATATACTCTAGTTTATTTATTTTATATTGAACCTTGAAGTAACTTCCAGCTTTAATCAATTACATATAGTGATACTATGACTATCCTTGTAGCCTTTTTGTGACTATATGTATATATTTCTACTGGCACATAACCAGGAGTGGAATTGCTGGGTTGTAGGGTTTGTACCTGTTCTGGTTCCACAGGTACAGCTCGTTCCCCTAAGTGGCTCTATTGATTCTTGCTAATAGTGTCTGAGAGCTCTACTGTTCTATAACTTCATTAACACTTCATATTTTTGGTCTTTTTTAATTCTGGTGAGTGTGGGATGCTGCTGCCTGTTCAATTACTTCTGCCCCAATCACCAAGATTCAACAAAAATTTTCTCTAAGCCTAGAGTTGGAAACTAGATGAGATTGAATTGAGAACTCAGATATTCATGGGAGGAAAAAATTATTGATAAATGTTTTTAAGTTCTTGCCATTGCATTTTATTATTTCTTAAAGGAGTCATTTATTATTAGATAAGCATTTAATAATTTAATTAATTCTCACAACTAGTAATGACCTT
This sequence comes from Smutsia gigantea, assembly GCA_032199065.1. NCBI lineage: Eukaryota > Metazoa > Chordata > Mammalia > Pholidota > Manidae > Smutsia > Smutsia gigantea. The sequence goes on along the minus strand of JAVSCE010001569.1, from coordinate 74,599 downwards.
AAGAATAGACATGAAACAGACTATACGATTCAGAATTTCATTCCTTTATCCACTCATGCCAACAACCTGAGAGCCAGGGGATATGGGGGCTGAGATGGCTATGCTACTAAATAATTGAACTTAAACAAGTCACTTTTCTTCTTGGCTTTGATTTAGTAATGTATCAAATGGAGATGATAACCACCTTGCAACATCACAAAATTCTTCATTCAAGTCAACAAACATTTTGAATACCTATTAAGTGAAGGTTCTGGGGATACAATGGTGAGCAAAACAGACATAACCTCCATGCTCCTGGAATTTAAAATGTAACCAATAATCAGAGACACACAAATAAAGATAAAATGTAAAATTAAGTTGTGAGCATCAGAATTACAGAATCAGAGCCTCAGAATTAAAAGAGCTTAGGGATTGTCTGACATAATCCTTCAATCTCTTCCACAAAGATACACAAAATATAAAAGGATATTTTTTGAAACGTTAGAAGTTTCATAAATGACAAGTGGTAACATTACTATTATGTAATCTCAGAAAAATAACCAGATGTACTTCTGATACAAAATTTACAATGAGAAACTAAACATAGATTGGGTGCTGACTATGACCTCCAGTGTGCCTACTAAGAGAAAAATTAATAGTGTTATCTCACTAACCAAAATAATGTAGGCTCTGATTATGAAGGTGACAGGCTGACAGCCCAGGAGGAGGACCAGAATTTCAAAAGAAAAGCAGATTTTCTTGGCCTTCAGTGGGAGAGGGATCTGAGTACCCTAAAAATTCTTGTTATTATTATTATTTTTTATTTTGGTATCATTAATATACAATTACATGAGCAACATTATGGTTACTAGACTCCCCCCATTATCAAGTCTCCACTACATACCCCATTGCAGTCACTGTCCATCAGTGCAGTGAGATGCTATAGAATCACTATTTGTCTTCTCTGTGTTGTACTGCCTTCCCTGTGCCACCCCCTACATTATGTCTGCTAATCATAATGCCCCTTTTTTCCCTTATCCCTCCCTTCCCACCCACCCTCCCCAGGCCCTTTCCCTTTGGCAACTATTAGTCCATTCTTGGGTTCTGTAAGTCTGCTGCTCTTTTGTTCCTTCAGTTTTTGCTCTGTTCTTATGCTTCACAGATGAGTGAAATCATTTAATACTTGTCTTTCTCTGTCTGGCTTATTTCACTGAGCATAATACCCTCTAGCTCCATCCATGTTGTTGTAAATGGTAGGATTTGTTTTCTTCTTATGGCTGAATAATTTTCCATTGTGTATATGTACCACATCTTCTTTATCCATTCATCTACTGATGGACACTTGGGTTGCTTCCATTTCTTGGCTATTGCAAATAGTACTGTGATAAACATAGGGGTGCATATGTCTTTGTCAAACTGGGCTCCTGCATTCTTAGGGTAAATTCCTAGGAGTGGAATTCCTGGGTCAAATGGTATTTCTATTTTGAGTTTTTTGAGGAACCTCCATACTGCTTTCCACAATGGTTGAACTAATTTACATTGCCACCAGCAGTGTAGGAGGGTTCCCCTTTCTCCACATCCTCGCCAACATTTGTTGCTATTTGTCTTTTGGATGGTGGCCATCCGAACTGGTGTGAGGTGATATCTCATTGTGGTTTTAATTTGCATTTCTCTGATGATTAGCGATGTGGAGCATCTTTTCATGTGCCTGTTGCCCACCTGATTTCTTCTTTGGAGAAGTGTCCATATCCTCTGCCCATTTTTTAATTGGATTATTTGCTTTTTTTGTTGTTGAGGTGCATGAACTCTTTATATATTTTGGATGTCAACCCTTTATGGGATATGTCATTTATGAATATATTCTCCCATACTATAGGATGTCTTTTTGTTCTGCTGATGGTGTCCTTTGCTGTACAGAAGCTTTTTAGTTTGATATAGTCCCACTTGTTCATTTTTGCTTTTGTTTCCCTTGCTCAGGGAGGTATGTTCATGAAGAAGTTGCTCATGTTATTTTTAGAGTTGGCTTGGAACCCAGCCCTAGTTTGACTTTTGTTACCTGAGTTGGCCTCTTACTCCTGCTGGATCAGAGTTTCCTCATCTGCAAAATGTAGGCCTTAGTGAGATAATGTGTTATAGGTGATTTTCAATTACTCTGCCACAGGCTAGTAGATCAGATGGTGTCTCTTTTCATTCATAAACAGAAATAACACCAGAGTAGCAAAAAGTCAGGTATAGTTTAAAATCCATGAAACATCTAACTATATAACCTTAAGCAAGTTACTCATCCTCTTAGGTATAAGTTTTTTATCTGTAAAATGAGAATAATAATGATTATCTCATATGAATGTTGTAAATACTTTTTAAAATGAGGTATATAAAGCAGCAGACATGACACATAAGAGTTTCCTTCCCTTTCCTTGGTCTGAGGATTATAGTATGGATAACAGGCAATTTCAAGCTTCTGATGATATGATTCACTTAAGCCCGCAGTTACCATGTGTCCAGACCAAATGTTTCTCCCAAGGCATGAGGATGATAGAGAGAAGAAAGACATGACCCCTGCTCAAAGTACTTACAAGTAGGGAGTATGGACTAGATACACATATACTCCAATGCAAGGCCAAATATGATGCATATTAAGTATGGTGTACCAAACTGTATTAGGGTTCAAACAGAATGAGGCAGCCGGGGAACAAGGGGATCAGAAATGACTTCCTATAGAAGCTAGCCTTAAAAGAGGCCTTGAGAGATTGGTTAGATTTTGATAGTTACAGGTGTGAGGAAAAGCATTCAAGGTGGAGGGAAAACATAAGCAAAGGCAAGAAGATAGAAAACTGTGAGGGAGATTAGTTTTAGCTGGAAGATAATTACATATTTTTTAAATAACATTGAATACCTCTATGTCAGACCCTGTATTAGGCATTTACATGAATTATTTTATTTACCTATTGAGGCAAGTTTTATTATACTCAGATACCTGGAAAGAAATTATCTTATCCAATGTTTTCATAGCTATTATGACAGCACTGAGTTATAAAAACATGTATCTACAACTCCCAAACCCAGGCTGTTCCTAAAGGATGAGTACTGAGATTTCCTTTAAATCAAAAGTGTCTTTCCTTTAAATGGTGGTGCTGTGCACACAGTAAGCACAGAAAACAGTGCTGAATAAAGTACCTATTGTATTTGAGAATTGGTATTTGGGAGGCGAAAAGAGCAGAACAAGTGGTAGAATAGCTCTGCATTTCAACCTTGGGGAGATAAAAAAGCTCTGTTTGCTGAATTTCACCTTTGAGCCAAGCATATTGATATGGAAGCAACCTAAGTGCCCATCAATAGATGAATGTATAAAGATGTGGTACAGGTATACAATGGAATATCATTCAGCCATGAAAAGAAAATAAATCCTGCCATTTGCAAAACATGGATGTATCTAGAGGGTGTTATGCTCAGTGAAATAAGCCAGGCAGAGAAAGACAAATACCACACGATTTCACTTATATGTGTAATATAAATGTGAAGCAAAACAGAATGAACAGGGCAGCAGTAGACTCATAGACACCGAGAAAGGACTGGTGGTTGTCAAGGGGGAGGGGTTGGGGTGAGTGGGTGGGGAGGATGAGGGGGATAAAGGGGCACAAAAATTCTCAATCATGGTGTAGGTTGGTTACAGGGATGGTAGGGCAGCATGGAGAACACAGCCAGTGATTCTGTAACATCTTCCTATGCTGACAGATAGTAGCTGTACTGGTGAGGGTGAGGAAGCTGTAATACGGGTAACTGCACCATTGTGTTATATACTTGAAACTAATATAAGATTGTATATAAATAAGAAATAAAGTTGGATGAGAATAAACTAAGGGACACAGAACTCTACCCTCAACCTGAGATGAATTTCTTCAAATTGATTTACTCAGGTAATTATAAAGTTTAAAGAAATAGAAAAAATAAGTCAAAGAGGAAAGCCAATTTATTCTTCATACAGTTAAAATTCCATTTGAAATTTGAAGTAAATCTATAAAGCTGCCATCTAAGTGCAAATATACTTTCAGACCTTGTTCATATACTTTCATCTTGCTTTTATGATCATAGTTTAGAGACACTTCTTGCATTTTGAAAAATTACTTATTTTCAAAGTTTAGGTCCTTTAAGTCTCCATGTAAGAATAAACTACTAAACAGCAAACAAGATGAACAGAATAAAAAATAATAATGGTGGTTAACTGCCAGGCACATTATGAAAATTTTACATGAATTATCTTATTTAATCCTTACTTATTTAATAAATTAATAAGGCTCATTCTATGACTATTCCCACATTTTGTTGAGGAGGAAACAAAGGAACAGAAAAGGAAATCTCCCTCCTAAGTCCCGGGACTAGAAAGCGACAAAGCCGGGATGCTGCTACCATTATTTTTCTCTCTTCCTTAAACTGGATTTTTTTTTAAACCTGTAGAAGATTCCAAAGCACTCTTCCTTCCATTACCTTGCTTTATTTATCCTTAAAGCCACTTTGTGATGCAGGATGACCAGGAATAACTATCCTTTTTTACAAATGGGAAAGAGAACCTTGAAGAAGATAAATGACATACTCAGTGTCACACAAACAGCAATCCCATCACAACCTCTGCCATGTGGCAGAACTGGAAAATGAACCCGTACCTTCAAAGTCCAAGACCAGTGGTCTTTCAAGCAGAAAACTGAATTTCCTACATAAGACTCCAGAATAGAGATTTTGCCTTAATTCAAATGCTTCCCATATTAATCTAAATCAATGATGTTTTCCTATTGTTATTCTTTCTTAAGTACCTGCATTGGGATGGTCCCTGAACCAAATGACAGTGAACTCATGTGGAGGAAATTGTCCCAGTAGCTCAAAGAGCCTGTGCTCATCTAGTTCAATGATCAAGTTTCCAACCTCTTTCTATATGTCATTTAGTCTTCTATGCACCAGCATGGATTAAACCCAAAGGGAAATTATATTACTCATTAATGTGAATGAGCTCTTTAATAGCAATGATTAAAGCATTATGTAAAGGAAGACACAGTCTCAGAAAAAAGTTTTTAACTTTTTAGCAAAAAATAGTATGCTAACTCCAGCAAGAGATGCATGTTTGTATTAGGCCAGAGTTAGTATCCTGACTTGATCACTGTGTGACCATAACAACTTGCTGTATTCTTCTAAACTTCATTTTCTTTGCCTATAAAATGAGGATAATAACACCTACATCAGAAGATTCTGGAGGAGAATTAAATAGCAAAATGTAGATAAAGTTCTAGTTTGTGGTGGGTCTTTGCCAAATGGTAGTTATTATATCAACAGGGAAATCTGAGGGTCTGCTTAAAATACAATGGATTCTGTTTCTTTCACTAAAATGTAAGAGCTCTAAGAAATATGTCCATTTCGATAGAACTTTACAACTCTCCTTATCTATTATCTCTTTTGATTTTCACAACAGTCCTGTAAGGACAGTGTTGTTATTCTCATTTTACAATTTAAAAAGCTGAGGCTCATGGGGGATCAAAGACTTTCCCAAGGCCACTATTTGTCAGGAAAGGACAGGCTAATGTTAAAGAACAAACACCCCAAAATCTCAGTGTCCTAACATAGAAAGTTTATTTCTCACTCATGTGAACTCCATTGTAGATCTCAGGGCAGCTATTCTCCAGTGGGTAACTCATGTGCTGCCAAAGGGGAAGAAAGAGACAGCAGGTCATTCAGGGGGCTCTTCCTGAACTCAGTCTTGTTGTGACACATGTTACTTTCCTCCTAGTCTACTGAATAGAACTAGTCCTATAGCCCCAGTAACTGCAAAAGAGTTGGGGCAGTTTTGTCTTTCAAGAACCCCAGAAGAACAGGACCAGGTATCAGCACTAATGAAGTGTACCAAAGTTACAATGATAGGAAATGGTGAGGTTAGAGTTTGAACCCAATGTTTCTATTCTTTATTTTCAATATTTTTTCTGTTCTACCAAAGTGCTTTTCACAATGCAGATTTGTCATTAAAAGAAAGAAAAAAGAAAAATAAAGAAGCACTCAAAGTTGCTGTGGTTTACTCTACACTTCTCCCTGCTGCTTTTTAAGTAGTTCTCTATTCTGTTTCCTAGTGCTGTTTGGATAAAAGGCTGATATGATACACTGCTATTGAGATACACTGGCTATACTTTTGAAGAAAACAGGCAGCTCACATACAGCATGATACACCTTCAGTAAAACAAGCTAGCAGAAACTAAGGCAAACTCAAAGCCTGCATATCTACTGATTGATTATAAATATCTTCCACTTTTATAACTTTTCCTGTGTTTACAGAAAGACTTGTCTCAGAAACATTCCCTTTGTTAAAGGATTTTTATTCAACAGTCTTCTTTATGATGAATGATTTACATTTTCTTCTTAATTTATAGGTGTTACTATAAGTGCCTGTTTCAATTGCTTCAAGTTTTCCTGCCATACTATGTCAATTGACTGTTTGACTGATACATTCATCATTTAAAAACATATCCTTGGCAGTTACTGTGTGCCAGACCCTGGGGTGGGCCTAAGTAGGGTTGCTACGTATAGTTATTCAGGGTGTGCCTTATACAAGGACCTCCTGTTATGGGCTAGGACTGGCCCAATCAAAGGGCTATGTTTTTCTAACTCACACAAAGGTTCACCAGGAGCTAGCTGCAGCCCTGATGCTTGGACACTGAAATGGATATGACAGAATCCTTATCTCCAAGGATATCACAGTGTAATGGGGAAGATATACAAATAAATATGGCACTGTACTACCACTAACAGGTCATCAATGTTATTGTAAGGGAAAGTCTAAGGTGCTTGGAGAATACAGAAGAGGAGCTTCTGACCCAGCCTGGAGGGTCAAGGGAAGTTCTCCAAAAGAAGTAACACTAAATTCAGCCCTAAAATGAGTAGTTGTTAAGGGAATGCTTCTAGGGAAAGATGGGGAGTGATGTCTTCCCGAGAACAGACACAATTTTGGAATACGAACAGATGAAAGAAATAACATTGCCTGTTTGGAGAAACCACAAGCATCAGTGTTGGATAAACCTTAAGGTTAGGACCTAGGAGATAAGATGAGAGATGGAGCAGGAAGGCATGTGATTAGATTTGCATTTATAAAGATCCTTCTGACAGGAGGAAGGGTAGTGCTGTGACCAGGACTTTCATATAATGCTATTAGAGGCATTTCAAAGAATAATTTAAGTAATCCAATTTGGACTTTCAAAGTAGAGAAGAAAAATATATCCTCAGAAATGTTTATATGACTCTCACTTTGCTCAGCATAGATGCCAAGTAGATAGGCATTCCTATCAGTGATGCTGATCTCTTTTCTGAATGACTTTATAAAGCTCAAGCTTGTTTCATATAATAAAAATGATAATCAAAACATAAATTTTAATATAATAGACCACATTTCAACACATTCCATTTACATTACCCCTGCACAAGGCATTATTTATGATGGTGCATGTAAACCTAATCTTGATGTTGTGAAGGTGACCCAGGCATGCTGGGTGGGCAAGGAGGCTGAGCCAGTGAAAGCATTTACACATCACCTCAACTGCATATCACAAGCTTAGCTCTGCATGAAGGACAATTTGGACCGTGAAGAAACAGAAGACTGAATTGAGGACAATGAGAGTACTGAATTAACATATCCAGTGCCAAGGCCCAAATTCCATTCTCAAAGGAAAACACACCCAAAGAGAGAGAAATAATATGAATTCTAAAACTCTGCAGGTCAAGGTTAAAAAAAATTGACTATCAACAGAGTGGAAATTGGCCTTCCTCCTAGTAATAATAACATAATCATAACACATGATACTTACAAGCTGAATTATCAGTTGGCACAAAAATGTCTTACTCTTTTCTTCCTCACACAAATTTCTGCTGAAACAATCAAAAGTTCAGTGACAGGAGAATGAAACAATCAAAAGTTCAGTGACAGGGGCAAAGGAGAACAGGATCATTCATTCATTCATTTAGTAAACATTTCTAAAGCTCCTATTTTAAGCCAGGCACTGTGTTAGGAGCTTCTGCAAGTACTGTCACATTTACTAGAAGAAAGTACTGCTACCCCTATTTTGCAGATAATGAAACTGAGGCAAGTAAAGCTTAATTTTCATAGAAGGCCCATCTTTAGTTTCTCCTTAAGTACAAAGTATTCCTTTACAAAAAGGGAGACTCAAATTATTAGAAGTGTTCAATATAACAACCTTTTAATAACTTTTGCAAGCATTTAAACTGCAAACATATAGACTATTTTAAAAGGCAAATATGCCAAGGTAAACTGCTTTTTCACCAACCTAACATTGAATCAGACTTAATTATTTTAATATTTCCTTGTTACAAACTCTATTGCTTTCTCACTAATTACCCTATTTTTCTGTGTACACTGAGTCTTCGTTTGTTTGTCCATCCATTCATTCATTGTATAGGTATTTACTTGGTGCCAATCACATGCCAAGCTCCATGCTATGAGCTGGAGAACAATAGGACATCCTCCTGCTATCAACAGATTCACAGTCTGTAATGGAAGTCAGACAAATAAACAGATAATTCTTACACAAAGCGATAACTGCTATGATACAAGCATGTTCAGGAGGGCTGTGTAGCACAGCCAGGTCATGTTCATTTAGTCTGGAGGCCAGTACACCTGGGAAAACACAGGTCTTCCTGTCTAAAACGTTCTGAGACTGACACTCGTCAAATAGACTGGACTTTTGTCATCATATCATGGGTAGCTTCTCCTTATGACTTATGACTTCATGATCCCAAGGCTTCCTGCATTCAGTAAGTCAATATCTAATGGGCACCTACTGTGTGCCACACACTGTGCTAGACACTGAGGTGACAAACCTGAATAAGACAGAGATGTTTCCTGCTTCATCACTTTGCAATCAGACAAAAAAAAAATTCTGCCATAGCCTTTGAAAAGACTGCTAAGTAGTATCACTCAGTATCAGTGTATAACTTGACTTTTGAATACCCTTGCTATATGGCTTTGCACAAGTCATGTTCCCTTGCTAGTACTTGGTTTCCTCATCTGTGAAATAAAAATAATATTTACCTTATTCATTTCACAGCATTGTTTTCAAGGTCATATGACATAATGAATGAAAAAGCACCTTGAAAACTATCAAGCGATGTAAAAATATGATTAATTTTATTTGTCATCCTCATGATTAAGGGGAGATCTCTGATTTAATTAAAATTATGAATCACAACAGATTTTTAAATAAATGCAAGAGTATTATTTCTAATAGATGCAATAACCAGAAGCAGGCCAGTAAGCTACCATTTAGCTTCATTTGGAAGCTCACTTTAAGGCATAAAGTATTCATATTGATTTGAGCAGGAAGGATCTTCTTAAATGTTCAGGAGCAGCCAGATCTCTGATGATCTATTAACAATCTCTCTTGCAAAGAGGTTTATACCATTATTTGCTTTACTCAGGATAATTTTGCAGAGAACATGTAAACATTGGCCAAATTATCTCAATTTTCATATTAAATGCAACTATGTTAATGAGTTTACACCATTTTGCAATTGTAGGATGCCAGTGATATGCCACAGCGGAAAGAAAACATAATTTGTCATCAGAATACCAAACCTGAATCTACCATTTGATGCCTATGATTGGCTGAGTCCCTTAAATGGTACTCAGCTTTCTAATCTCTAAAATACAGAAACATAGCCCTGTGACACATTCACTGTGAGAACTGAGTGAGCTAGCACATCTGAAAGTGCTTTTCTTTTAATCTGTAGAGCAAATTTTAAAGATGCCAGCTAATATTACTATCGTTTTTGGTATTTACGTTTAACTCTACTTCCTTATTAGATGATGTTCAAAGGAATACCTACTTTTCCTTGATATCTGAGTTCATCTTATTTTATAAGTGAAACAACTAGAGACTAAGAAGCATAAGAACAAAAAGTAGCACAAGACTAGGAATGAAGAAATATGAATTCTATTATTGTTCTCACCACCGATGGCTCCAAAGCCCCATGCAATCACTAACCTTTTTTATGACTTAGGATCCACTTTTGAAAACTGAGTTAATAACTAGATTACTGTAATGACAAAAATCACAATGTGGAAAGCAGCAACTCTGGTATCCTCATAATGTTTTGCCAGGTCCAGGCCAGATTAAACCGAACAAAGGCATTCGCCAATCCAAATGAGACTATGCAGACCAGACGAGTTGATGAAGCTGAGCTTGGCACAGATTAAGGGACTGAAAATAGGAAGCAGGGAGTGAGACCTTAAAGTGCTGAAGAGCAGACAGTTTCAGAAGTTAGATTGTTTTTGTTTTGTTTTCTTTTAAATCTAGTCCCTGTGGCTATTAGGGTGGGAGAGTGAATAGTGGAAGTGGGGATGGGACATCAGTGGTCATTTAAAAACATTTGGAATATGGACATATAAGGTCTCGCTCAGCCTCTGAGAACTTGAACAAAGCATAGTTTACTGCTCCCTTGGCAATGCCAGGTGACTATCAGATAAAGCTGACTTGATGTATCTATTAATGTCTCATTCTTCATTCTAATTCTCTAGGAGGCCATGACAACCTGTTCAGGGCTCCTGGCTAGAAATACCTGATTCCCTCTTCTGGCTAGTGTTATTTTAGCCAGTGGATGTTAAACTTATAGTGCTCAGAGCCTAGGACCTTTCAAGAGCCTATAAAAATGTTTTAAGACTCTCCTATCAATTTCTGCACTTAACCATGACTGAGTTTCTAAATATTCATGCCAACTTCCACTGCTGATCTGGCTACCTGATCTGATACCACCTCTGGAGGCTCAAATAAATTCTGATTTTAAACACACAGAGCACTCTTTCCCTTTCTGTCAATTCCTGAAAACAAAGTGGCAGCTCTTAGTTTTCTTTGTAGAAGCTCAGGACTCACTGAGACCATTTACTTTATCCAGCAGATTAATAACCTCCATCAAGACAAGTTTGTTACTCTGTTCCAGAACTGCCAATAATTGTCACAATCTGACTACACTTCTATTATTGCTTTACCATATTACATTAGATTTTCTGTTTATTGTAATTATCTGTTTATCCTGGTTTATCATTTACCTGTTGGACATTTCTTAAGCATTCTGAGCCTTAGTTTTCTCATCAGTGAGATGAGGATAGTAATATTATCATCTTCATAAGGTTATTGCAGGGAACAAATGGAAAAATACATGTAAAATCCTCAGAATAATGTCTGGCATATAGAAAATACTCAATAAATGTCTGTCATTGCCATAAAATGTATCTTTATCATACCCTAGAAAAGCTTATTAAAGTAGTTTCGTGAATCTCTAGAAATTCTGAATCAGCACTGGGCATGGGACCCATGAATCCTCATTCTTAACAAGCTGGCAAGTGACAGCAATGCTGCTCTGAGCACCGCACTCTGAGGCCCACTGCTCTGGACTAAGTAATGAGTAAATAGTGGGGACTGCTTATTTTCCTCTCTGTAACTACATTCTAACTAACACTGGACTAGTGCTCAAAACGGTCTGGTTGGCACATGGCAGATGTTCAATTAGTGTTTGCTGAACACAAAAGGTAAGGCATTACCTGGGCCCTCAGGGTGTTCTTGAAAGATACATAACTGTACATGCCCCATATGACCATGCTGGGTACTGGAGGGGGCCACTAAAATAGAGGACCTGAACCATTAGGACCTGGCTTAGCATCATATTTAGAATTCTCTTTCTATCCAGGAGTATCAGATTTGAGTCAGCTATTTTCACAAGTTCTGAGCTCTGAGAACCAATCTGAACAAGTAACTGTAGCTACTGCATCACCTCGAGTGTACTGATACGGTTTTTCTACTTCCCACAAGATTATTACCCACTCCAACCATCTGCCTCACCTAATTATCTTCTACCCATTTCATACCTTAGCTTAATGGTCACCTCCTCAGAGGAGCCTCCCTGTGTCACTAGACCATGTTACAACCTGGCATAGCTTTTCTTGGCACCTATGCTTTTTCCTGCACCCAGTTTTCTAGACCTATTATTTTGTCTAAATATTTGATAAATGTCTGCTTTCTCTGCCAAACTATGAGCTCCATAATAATAGAGACTGGTTTTGCTCAACTTCATATTCTCAGCCCAGCGCAGTGCCTGCTTCATGACAGAATCTCGATAAATATTCCTTATATGAAGAAATGCATCTCTTTTTCATGGCCCCTGACTTTTATTTCAAGTCTTTAGGAGGACCATTCAATGATTAAAAGACCCTGTCACCCAGTCCCTGATAGTTTCTTCTCCTGGAAGCAGATGGTGATTTTGACATTCTTCAGCAGCCAGCTGGCCTCTCTCCCCTGCACCAGTCCGGGACTTGGCTGAAGCCAGGTGGAAGCAGCACTGGCCCTGGCCGACAGTGATCAGCAGTTACTGGTGCCTAGACAGTACTCACCACTGAAGTACTTCCACCACTAGCATCAGCTCAGTCTGTCCTTTAAACTCCTGCACCCACCCCAGAAGCACAGGCAGTGGGCACCAAGTGAAATGGATGTTCTATGCATGTCTGCCATCCTCAGCCTCAGATGTGAACCACTCCACCTCACCTGCTCCCCACTCCTCATTTCTTCTTCTTCTCAGCAGCTTAAACTACTGGCTTTGCTACCTATTCACCCCTATGATCCTCACCGCCCACTTTAGGACACTACATATGGTACTGGCTTCATATCTATGACCTGCCTTCTCTTGAAAATAATTCAAGCTATCCCTCTAGTGATGGTGCCTCAAATTCCTTGGGAAATGCTCCCTTCCTTCTTATTACACCCACTAAGATTTTGTTGTAAGACTTCTCAGAAGAATCATGCTCTCACTCCAGCTCTCTGAGTAAGTCATGAACACCTAACTGAATCACCTGTCTTTCAGTGATAATCAGAATCAGATTTCACCCTCCAGACTTTATGATCTGGGCAGGTGGCAACCCTCACAGGAGTGAAAGATATCCTTTGTAGCCTAATTAAGTCCTTAGTTTGTACCCATTGACCTTCATCCCACCATCCTCATTTGCACATCCCATTTACCATAGGGCTAAAACAGCTAAATGCTCAGTAACTACACAAAATGAGTAATGATAGAAGAACTCAGAGGAAGTCTTGAATCTCAGAGGAGGGCTGCAGTAGTCAGGAAAAGATAGTAAGAGGGTAGATGAGACCTTGGTATATTCATGTGTTCATTCTTTCAGCAAACATTCAGCGAGCATCTTGCACATGCCACTCTATTAGGCATTGGTTATCATATGAATGATAGACTTCCTCCTCTAAAGCGGATTACAGTTTAGTAGGGAAGACAAGATACATGAATAATAAGATATAATGAGGTAAGTACAACAATAAAAGGATATTCAAAATGTTGAGATTACACGAAAGAGGAAATCACTGTCTAGAGAATCTCATTGGATGTAACAGCAGGACTTAGAAGGAAATGGAACATGGAAAAATAAGGGATTATTCCAGGCAGGGGAAAATAATGTAAACAGAATCTTTGGGATAGCAAAGTATTTGTACATGTACATAGGAGGAGCAATAAAGAGACTGATTTGGCTGATTGTCATTCAGTGGGTAAAGCTAAAGCCATCAGCTGACCCTCTAGAAAGCATCTGGAAGTCCAGTTTACTGGCCATTTTCCATTTGTTTTATAAGGACAGATCTGGTACCCTGTCTCCTGCCAGATGCCTGGCACTCCCCACCACCTCCCTTCTCCCTTAGCATGGTATTGTTATTAGGAGAGAGCCCAGGCCAACTTCTTTACCTGACCTGTACGACCAGGGAGCAGGAACTACTTTGCTGGGCAGATGACAAAAACAAACAGTTCGGTAGAGTGGAATGAAAGAACTGTGGGTTCTTCACTGTGGAATCACATCAAGTCATCTACTCACCATGAGCAGCAGTAAATCCTGCTGCAGCTTCCCCTCGCCTTCTTTGCCAGTCACAGGTGAGTCCGCGGGTGGCAAGGTAAGTCAGGAAGACACAACAAACTCCTTTTGCACTCTTTACACAAAAGACAAATCCTCAAATTGGACTTACTACAGGTTAGATCTAATATAGAACTGGCAGAAAAAACAGAAATCACTCATTCTAATATCCCTATTTTATAGGTGAGGAAACCAAGGCCTAAAGAAGAAAAGGGACTTGGTTTAATTCACCTAGTAAGTCAAGGGTAGAGTATACCTCCTCAGACCCTCTGCAAGTATTCTTACCTTTCACCCCACCAAACTGCTAGTGTTTGAACTCTGCCCAGCAAAGGAGCACCTGCCCCTTGGAAATGTTCAATGCAGAGAAGCAAGCAGCTTCAGAGGCAGGATGGGTATGCAGATGCACAGCAAGGCACGAGGCGTCATAGCACAGGACTCTTCCTGCAAAAATCAAATCTGATCATCTGAAGTTCTTGGATTAAGCTTAATCTTTGAAGTACTTAGGTTATTTCCTCATCATTAAGAGTGTCTCATGAACCCTTCAGATGCTGAATTCAGCTATATTTTCACAACGATCAGTGACAGGCATTATCCAGAAACTGGACAGTGTGGTAAAGGGGTAAACCTATGACTAGGAGACATTAAGGTTATCAAGAGAGGATCTCAGTGAGGCAGAGGACACAATGGAACAACCACAGGATTGAGAATGAGGAGATTTTGGGTCTAGCCACACCTCCACCGTTTAGTACCTGTGTGGCCATGGATAAGTCCCTAGAGTCTTTTGTGCCTCAGCTCAATTTTGCCATCACAGAGCTCAGAGCTGTCAGGATTAAAGAGCTGAAGTCCATCAAGTGTTCAGTACAGTGCTTGGTTTAGCACTGGACTTTGCAAATACTGATCCAATAATAGTCTTCTTTCACTTAAAAAAAAACTGGTATTTTTTTGGTTTCTTTTAGACATAGCCTAATTTCCCTAAATTTAAGAATATGATAACTACGAAGTGAAGAGAAATATAAGGAAAAGGCTTTGTTCAGAGAAGATCCTCAACATGCGACCTAAGGCTAATTTCAATCCTTCCGTTTGACTGATGTCCAGTCAAATCAATATAATGTAAAGTCAGATAACTTAATCTCATTAATGAATAAATCAATTCAATATAGTTATTGAGCAATCACACAGTGTTGAACACTGAACACAAAAATGAATAAAGTATGGCCCCTCCACTTAGCCTGAACTCACATGTTAGTTATAAGTGGGTCTATGTCTGTCTTTCTCATGACTATAGCCCCAGTGGCAAGCCAAGCGTCAAAGAATAAGAGGCTAGGACAAGCTGGACAGGCTTGGGATGATGATGAGCATTGTTGTCTCTACCATCGCAAGGATAACTATCATGAAGGTAGCCATAGCCTTTCCTGAATGCTCGTATGTGGCAGGCGCCTGGCGTGCATTATGTCATTTAACCCTCACTGCAATGCTGCAAGGCAAAGTAGAGTATGCATCTTAAACATCTCTACCTTGCCTCCTTACCACACTCTCTACTCAACATTCAAGTTTTAGTATTCTAAGCACACACATTCATGCTCCTCACTATTATTATTAATAATAATAGTAAATACTTTTATGTGTCAGGTTCTATTCTACATACATTGAAGATTCTGTTCTGCATACATTCTACATACTTAATTATATTGACTTATTTCATCCTCACAGCAATCTGTCAGGTGAGCATTGTTACTTCATTTTGTAGAAAGAATAAGTAACTTTCCCAAGGTCACATAACTAGCAGAGCCTAGATTCGAACATAAGCAGTCTGGAGCCAGAGTCTGTACTCATAATTACTCTGAAAGTTCTGGAGGATAAAAGGAAGCAAGAAAGGAATCACTTTAACCTAAAGCAACCTGGAGTCCTGGGCATTAGAGTCTGGCTGCAGATGTAGATAAGGCTCTTATATATGACTGTTAGACTGAGCACAGTATGATTCTGTGAAATGTCTATGGGACCTTAAAGAAGGAGTTCACATGGTCACTGCAGTTACACAGAATGTTTTTTCTATTATCAGACACACATTATTGTGTTTCTCTTTTTGACATAATTGTCACCCCTTTATTCCTGGAGAACTTCTAGTTATCTTTAAAGGTATCTCCCAAGAAACTTATCGTAACCCCTTCTTTGTAACATCATAACAACTCATCCATACCTTTTATATAGTACCTATGACACTATCTTATAATCACCGATTTGTTCATCTTTCCCACTAAACTGCGAGTCTCTTATGGGCATAAACCAATTTAAATCACTCTAATAGCAACCTCAAAGACCAATGGTGGCTGGCCTGAGACTGAATGGTCTACTAAAAGTGTATGAGCTTTGAGTTTACTGGCTCAAAAACTTGCAACTACACCATCTTGGGTAACTTATTCTTTTGTTCTCCCATCTATAAAGTGAAGATAATATTGTCTACTTTGCAAGTTTGACATTAGGAATAGATCTGTTCACTTAGCTGATAGTTACTGAGTGCTAACTATGTGCCACAACAATTCTGGGTGGCAGGAATATGGTGGTGAACAAGAGAGACAAGATCCTGTGTCCTTGAAACTTATACTCTACTGGAACATACAAATAATAAACAAATATATGAACAAAAAAGAAAACCCTGATAAAGATAGGTGTTTTACAGAGAATTAAAATAGAATGATAAAATCTGGTTACATACATAGTTGCTTTAGAGTGGGTAGTCAGAGAAGGATTTCAGAAAATATGACATTTACTGAGATCTCAGTGACAAGAGGAGCAGTGAGAGTGGAGCATCTTTCCAGGCAAAGGAACTGACTAATGCAAAAACCTTAAGGCAGTAAAGAACCTGATAAGTTTGATGACCTGGAAGAAAGGCAGCATGCCTCAATATGGTAGAGAATGGTACCTGACTTTGAAGAGATGAATAGGGCCCAGATCCTGCAGGGATTTATAAGCTCAGTTTTATTCTAAGTGTGATGAGAAGTAGTAAGGGTTTTAAACAAACAAAACCTTCCATTTGATGTGTTAAAAGAGACTACCTAGAATATGATTATGTGATTCAGGGTAGCAAGTATTCTCAAAACAGTGATTACATAGTACTATATGAACCAGCATCAGATGATTTCCAAATTACTGAATGGGTACCCAACAGATTTACAGTGAATAAAATATTCCTTGAGGCCAGCTATGTGCAGGGCATTGCACAATGTTCTAGATGCAGGAACTGAGAGTTATGCACCAAAAGAACTGATGAAAGAATGTCTCTCCTAAGTCTTTAGTCTCCTATCCAAAACAACTTCCATTTTCCTAAGAGATAGCAGGAGAGGCTAGTGCCCTGCCTGGCAGGGTTGGATGACCTGGGTGAGCCCCGTGACCACTTACCAGAAAGCTATGTCTTATCAACAGACCTGAACAGCATCCCAAAATAAATGGTGAATTCAAATCATACAGTTCAAGGTAAGAATTAAGTGATCCACATTGTTGGTTCAATTCATTATCCCCTCTTTGACAGGAATAAAAATATTTTCAGGCTGATGTTTCTAATGTTATTTTTATTTATTGAATGATTTCTTACTAAGTAAGTAAGTTATTAATTGGAATTACCTTCCTTTAAAAAGCACTTCTTTTTCTAAGCTGAATGTTTCACCTGCCTATTGAAAATGACTGCACTGTCTTGTGGACACAGTACAAATTCATGGTTTGGACAAAATCCTTCAAGACCTGGTCCTGCCTTATTCTGCAGTCTCAGCTCATACAATTACCAGCTACACAGTTACAAAAAAAAAGATTGCTTGATATGTACCAGATGCTATTCTAAAAAATTTACATGTTTTAATCTCATTTATTTCTTAGAACAACCATGTGAGATAAATTCTCTTATTAGCATCTCACTTCATGGATAAGGAAATAGAGACACCAAACATTAAGTAATTTGCTAGAACTAGTTAAGCTGATATCAAATCCTTGCAGCGTGACTCCAGAGTTCATGCTTCTAACCAATGGGCCCCAGTGCCTCATGAATTACTATTTCCAGGAGGTACCATCTTCTTTCCCACTCCTGTGCTTTATGTCAGGGAAGAGCCCTTCTCCTCTTTGAAGGCTTTGTCAAATTCCTCCTTGAACAGCTCAAACACCACTGCCTTTCTGAAGCATGTCCTTATTTCCCCAGATGCTTAGTTGGTCACTCCAGTCTTGGTACTCTCCTGTTAGTTTCTATGTCCCCCATTATAGCACTTGACCCTTTACAATATAACTATTTGTTTACATAAGTCTCTCCTGCAAGACTATAAGCTCTTGAAAGGCTGAGACTGTTATCTCTAGAGAACCTGGGAACCTGCCATAGAATATTGACCAGATACACACACTTCTTCACTTCATCATCTGGAAAAGATGACTACCTCCTATATCCTCACTAAGAAAGAGCATGCTATTGGCCCAGAGCATCTCCTGGGGAGGGACCTCACGGAAATCTATTGAGGCAGAGTAGATGGCTACATGAAGACCAGGCTCCTGGCCTTGAGGATTAGCAACTGCTCAGTAAATACCTATTAGGTTGAACAAATGGACTTTTGCTGCAAAGCAAGGCCTTGCTTTCATAGTAAAGGGAGATCACATTGATCAAATAACACTATCTTACTGAAAACTCTATTAAACCGTTAAAAAGATATAAAGAGAACAAACTATAAAATCTGGAGACTGGCCTATTTTACCATTTTTCTTGATCTTACATTCGTATTTTGTGTGTCCTGGGATCCTTACTTCAGAGATCTTTCACATAAATAAGAACAGAAACTTCTAAACTGACCGGAACAATGCATTGAAAGGGGTCTAATATGCATCACCTTTGCTTAAGGAAGAAAGCTGATTGTTTACTGATTGTTGGAAATATCCTCTCTTTGCACAGTAAAACACAAAAACAGATATGTAGGTCCAAAGATGCCAGTCTCCAGTGGTTTTGCATCTACTAGGAAGCATCAAATTTAAATGCATCATTAAAAAATACGCTTCATCCTTAGTGACAAATCAATGTCTAAAGAGATAGCCAAATGGCTGTTTAGCAGAGGATGACAAAGAGTTTGGAATATACAATATAACAGAGTTCTTTCCGTGAACATCAATTACAACAGGGCAGCGGTTGTTTTGTCCGGAAGAGAGATATTTATTCTCCATGTCTGCCACTGTGTATGGTATCTAATTGACCAGCAATAGCACATACTGTGTAATCCTGGAAAGACTTCCTAAAGGTAAAAGCAGTAGTGGAAGTATATTTTCTAAACCAAGTCAACATCAGCCAGATACATAAGAAAATGGTGTACTTTTAATTTGTCACACACTGAGAAGAAAGCAAATATTAAATTAATGATTTTATACTGGAAATGATTTATCCCTTCTCTCATTTAAGTAACATTGGTTAAGCAATGACTATGCACAAGACCTTGTGCTACAAGCTAGAAATTTACAAATAAAACCTGTCCCAGACTACCATTAGTTTGAAGGATAAACATACTCTGTGCAACTAATTCAGTGTTTTCAGTCCTTATAAAGAAATGGGATCCAAGTCCTTAGGGAAAACCCTGTCCTCTTCCTCCATGGTCATTCTCCAAGTGGCAGGCACTGGAGACCTACACCCTATAAGTTAGTCTTACCTGGTCATCAAGCCTGGGAACACCAAGCATAAAGAGCCCTATCCATACCAGAAAGGAGAAGATGAAATTAGGCTTATAGCTCTGAGCTAAGTGTTCAGTGCCTGGAAGCAAGCACACATACTCATCTTATTCATTCATTAATCAACAAACATTAAATGAGCTTTTATCAAATGCTGGGTACCTATAGCCTTCCTTCTACTGCCCCCACAGGTGCCCAATTCATTCCATACAAGTTGTGCCAAGCTCTTATCTTTTACTGCAGATACCAGTAAGATTTCCTATGAGAATGAAGCCCTGCTTTAAACCCCATACCATTTGATTTAACTTGTTACAACTCTCGCAGCTGTTGTCATCTCATCCCCTTGGGGAATTTACCTGTGCCTCATCCATTAGCTAGAATCGTTTTAATCTGTAACTCTAGTCAGAATGAAGAGATAATCACAAAATACACAAATAGCTTTGCTTCAACCCCAAAATATTTGATTTACACTTGCCCTACTCAGCAGATTAGAAATACCTGGGATGCCTCTCCACTTTTGTGTTATCAAGAATTAGGCTCCTGGCCACCTGATGCCAAAGGGTGGACCTATGGCAGTATGTCTGCACTATGTAATGCTGGCTTCACAGATGATTGACTGAATTATACTAACCACAATTTCTTCACTAGGAAATCAAAATTAGGAAAGACAGCTTGTCTCTGGGTGTATAGCCCCTTACAAAATAATTTATTTTAGAAATGCTGAGGAAGTATGATGTTTTGGGTTTGATGATCAATATGATGTAGAAGGTAGATTGTAAGATAGAACTGTCAGGTTTTGTAGTGTCATTGCATTCTGTCATGGGGAAGAAGCAGCAGAGGAAGCCTGTCTGGAGGGAAGAACAGAAAACAATGACACCCAAGTAAAAGAACAAGGAGAGTGTCTAATGAGTTCCAAGATACTTCATGAGGCATGATGATTCCTGATGTTTGAGACAGTTTTGTATCTTTTAATAAGCTCTTTTTTAAAAAACTTGACCAGCTTTCAAGCTAACTTTGTTCCTGTCCCTTGCAAGCAAAGAATTCTAATTAATACAAAACCTCTATCTATATTATTTAGCCCCATAAACACATTAGTATCTCCAGCTGTTCCAAGCTTCCTCCTCTCTCATTATGACCAGCCTCTGACATTTTAACCTGGTTCATTCATTTATTCATTCACTCACTTACCCTTTTAGAAACATTTCTTATGCACCAGGTACTAGGCTAGATGATAGAGATAAACAGCTCAAATATAATCACTGACTTCATATTGCTCATTGACCTGTAATGGAGATAAAAAGGTAAGTAAGCAATTATAATATAGAATGATTGGGGTTAGAAGAGTAGTGAAGCATACAGCTGTGAAAGCACAAAAGGGGTAGCTGGTGTCCAAAAATTTAGCTAGTCATAAAAAGATTCCTAAAATAACACATTTAAAAGATGAGTATGAGACTACTACACAAAGAAAAAAAAGTAGGGGGAAGAATGATATTTCAAGTAGAGGAAACAGAATGTACAGAACAGGAAGTTAGAAATATATAATTGGTAGATTGGAAGTAATAAATAGTTATTTTATGGTTGCAGCTTTGTATGTGTATTACTAAAGGGAAGGTAATAAGTGGTAGAAGATGAAGTTAGAAAGGAAGACATTTCTAGATCATAAAGAGTCTTGTATATGAAGCTCTAGCATTTGAAGCTTTTTTCTTGAATGGTACAAAGTTACTGAAGGATTTTGGACTGACCATCTGTATTTTTTCTTTGGAAAAATGTCTATTCAAGTCCCCTTCTCTTTTTTTAATTGGGTTATTTGTTTTTATGGTGTTGAGTTGTATGAGTTCTTTATATATGTTCGATGTTAACCCCTTATCAGATAAACCACTTACAAATACATTCTCCCACACTGTTTGTTTTATTGATGGTGTCCTTTGCTGTACAGAAGCTTTTTAGTTTGATGTAGTGCCACTTGATCATTTTTGCTTTTGTTTCCCTTGACCAGGGACATGTGTCCAGAAAAAAATTTCTCATGCTTATGTTCAAGAGATTTTCGCCTATGTTTTTTTTCTAAGAGATTTATGGTTTCATGTCTTATATTTAGGCCTTTAATCCATTTCAAGTTTTACTTTTGTGTATGGGGTTAGACAGTAATCCAGTTTCATTCTCTTGCATGTAGCTGTCCAGTTTTCCCAGCACCAGTTATTGAAGAGACTGTCTTTTCCCCATTGTATATTCATGGCTCCTTTATTCAATAGCCAAAGGCATGTGAAAATATGCTCTGCACCACTAATCATGGGGGAAGTTTAAATTAAAACCACAATGAAATATCATCCACACCAGTCAGAATAGCCACTATCCAAAAGACATGAAATAACAAGTGTTGGCAAGGATGTGAAGAAAAAGGAATCCTCTTACCCTGTGGGTGGGAATGTTAATTGGTGCAGTCACTATGGAAAGCAGTATGGAGGTTCCTCAAAAAACTAAAATAGAAATACATTATGACCCAGTAAGTTCACTTCTAAGAATTTATCCAAAAAAGCCAAAATCTCTTACTCAAAAAGATATATGCACCCCTGTGTTTATTCTTGCATTACTTAGAATAGCTGAGATATGGAAGCAATCAAAGTGTCCATCAATAGATGAGTGAATAAAGACGATGTAGTACATATACATGATGGAATATTATTTAGCCATAAAAAAGAAAGAAATCCTGCTATTTGCAACAACATGGATGGACTTAGAGGGTATTATGCTAAGTGAAATAAGCCAGGCTGAAAAAGACAAGTACCATATGATTTCACTTATATGTGGAATCTAAAAACGAGGCAAAACAAAAAGAACAAAACAGCAGGAGACTCATAGACACTGAAAAGTGACTGGTGGTTACCATGGAGGAAGGTTTGGGGTGGGTATGTGAAATAGGTAAAGGGGATAAAGAGGCACAAAATCTCAATCATAATATAAATTAGTCACGGGGATAAAAGTACACTATAGAGAATATTATCAGTAGTTCTATAACATCTTTCTATGATGACAGATAGTAACTACACTAGTTGGGGTGAGGATTTAATAATGTATATAACTGTTGAGTTGCTATGTTGTATACTTGAAACTAATATAATACTGTGTATCAACTGTATTTCAATTAAAAAAGAATTGTAGGCTGAAAAGTTATAAAATAAGACTATTCTAGAAAGATTAATGTGTCAAAAATTTTGAGGATGGATTGCAAATTTAGAGGGGGGGGGGTTAGTAATGAAGATAGAAAACCATAAACATAGGAAGCCTACGAAGAAACCTAAGTAAGCCAGTGGAGAAGACATGAAAGCCTGAAATAAGATTATAGTGAGGCGTTGGAAGAGTAGGGAATGTCTTTGAGGGATAATTAGTGGGATTATAATGTGTGGGATTATAAAATAATATAATTGTGGGACTTGTGGGAATTGTGGGAATATATTATATTCCCAATAATATAATTGGGAATATAATCTGTGGGACTTGATGAATATTTGGGTATTGGGATGAGATACGGAAGAATCTGAAAAGACTCATGTTTCCATATTGGAGAACAATTGAGAAGATGGCACCTGAATGGGATATGGAGCAACATAGAAAAAGCAAATATAGGGAAATAATGAGTTCAGTTTTAGACCAGTTGAGTTCAAAGTGTGTGTGAAATGCCCAAGTGTGCCTGTGTAGTAGGCAATTATAAATAGGGGCATGGCTTCCAGAAAACAGTTAAGGGCTAGAGATAAAAGTTCTGGGATCTTGTTGAAGCTCTGCGTTTATATGAGGACATAAAAGGAGAGTGCATAACATCAGCAAAGCAGGGAGTGACTGAAGAAGCCTTGACGGCCACTGGTATTTAAGTAGCAACTAAAGGCACAGAAGCACAATAAGAGCATAACATGCTTTGGCAAATGCAAACCTGCTAAAATGGATTCATTTAGGGTAGGTGAGACAGATGCCAGATATGGGACTGAAGAGGAAGACAGGTCCAGGTCACGAAGGCCCTCTGCATCATGATATTTGGCACACAGTAGGTCTCAATAAATATTTACTGAATGAATAATAAGGGATTCCTACTTGCTTTTCTGTACATGATAAAAACTACCAAACATTTCTAAGTAGGGATTTTACCTGACTGAACCTAAATCATCGTCATCTTCATCATTCCCCCTTATACTTGGGATAGGGTGTTACTGTTTGAAAGAATTCCCACAATACTTTCATTTAGAACTTGCAAAAACTCTATAAAATAGTTTTTAATGATCCTTTTATAGATGTCATGCTGAGACTTAGAGGGGTGAATTAGCTAGCTGTGAAAGAGAATCCTCAGATTCTCAGTCTTCTGACTTCCAGTTCTGTGCTCATTTCAGTAGACATTGCCACCTCTTTGAAGTAGTCTCCTAATATCACATAGTATTTTGGCACTGGAAAAACACTCACATGCACCATCCTATTTGATAACACATGGATTCACATTTGGATAGCATAAATAGATACCTGGTTTGAATTGGACTGAGAGGCTTCTGGGACTTAGGAGTTTCAATATTAAAACTGAGACAATCCCAGGCAAAGGTGGACAAATTGATCATCATACCATTTGTTCTCTACCTGAAGGGAGTGAATGTAATAAAATGAGTAAGACAATGAGCTCTGGTGTCAGACTACCCAGGTTCAAATCCTAGATGTACCTCATATCTGTGGAATGACTAGGCAAACTACTCAATTTTCAGGAGATAAGTTGTCTTATCTATAAAATAGAGGAAATAAAAATGCCTAAATTTTGAGGATTCAATGAAATAATATATGTAAATATTTACTTGAATACCTAATACGGAGAAGTCAGTCAATGACTTCAAATGTCTCACCTCACATTGTATTTTCCTCTACTCCCATTGTCTTCTCTAAATTTCACATGGGCTAATATTTTTATTTTTCAATTTTGATATCAAGTTAGAGGAATTTCATGTCTCAGGAGAGTGATTCCACTAGGATAAGGAACAGAGGGTCCCAGCAGCTAAGTCTCTGCAAGTGTGCCTGCTCTGAGGCCCTGAGCTGCTGAGAGCAGTGCACTGGGCTGTGTTTAAGTCCAGATTACTTGTTTTGTGACATTAGGCATGTCACTTGCTCTCTCTGGGTTTAAGTTTTTCATCTGCAAAGCAAAGAGATTTCACTAAATGATCTCTAGGGTCCTTCCTTACTTGGATACTCTATGATGCCTCCATTCTCTACACTCTGCTGAAAGGGTGACAAAAGGAACCAACCCTGCTTTAGCAACCCTTTTAAGTTCCAAAGCCCAGAGATGAAAGTATGAGAATAACCAAAGGACTTTTGTGGGACAGTCACAAATCTAAAATGTGTGTGACTTTTTCCGAATAAGAAACAGTAACTGCAATTCACTACAGTACCAGGCACTGTTCTCACTGCTTTCCATATAGCATATTTAAATCAAATTCTAATTTTCACAACCGCCTTGCGAGGTAGTTATTTTTATCCTATTTTATAGATAAGGAACAGGTTCTGACAAGTTCTATAATTTGTCAGTCACACATCTGTCAAGAGTTGGAGGCAAATCTTTAACCCAGGAATGTGTAATTCAAATGCCCTTGGTCTTCCTATGATAGTACACCGCTATTGATGACTGTTTCATTCAATAAGGGGCTCTGACTTTTAGAGTGCAGGCATCATAGGAGATACAAGCACGATTTCATAATATCCTAAAAAAACCTACACACATACTCAATATTCCAACCCAACATATCGAATCTTGTGCTCATTTCACTCTTGCCTTTCAATGCTGCATGAGTATAGTCTCCAGCCATTAAGTAGGACAGTTACTGGACCCATGTTTCTCTTTATGTTGTTATGAGGTGCAGGAAAATCCACTCCACATTTTTGTCTTCTTGACACAATTCTTGTACATGCTAGAGAATGCACCTATTATAGTCTCTTCAGTCACTATTGTTTCTGGTATTCTACAACAAAGTTCTGCAAGTGTT
The DNA here is from genome assembly GCA_032199065.1 of Smutsia gigantea. Classification (NCBI taxonomy): domain Eukaryota; kingdom Metazoa; phylum Chordata; class Mammalia; order Pholidota; family Manidae; genus Smutsia; species Smutsia gigantea. Next base: position 49,006 of record JAVSCE010001569.1, on the reverse strand, counting down.
CCAAATCCTACCCCATAGTGTAGTCTGGTATATGTCTAGATTTACTGTGGAATCATGAACTGGCTTCTTCCCAAGTCAGTTGCTTCTGAACCTCCCGATTCTACTTAGCGCTTCACCCTCCTTTGCACACATAATTCCTGCGGGTAATTCAAGTTCCTACTATTCTTCAGTCTGGGTCCTGTCCTTTCTGATTCTGGGTCCTTTGAACTAGTCAGGCTCCATCCATGCCCTAGCCAACTTAAAAAGCAAGCCACAAACGTGAAGGCCTAATTTTGGTGATTATCTAAAGTTTCAACCCCACTCACATGATGGTCCTTTCCCACTGGTCTTCATTTCCTTGTACTTATTCTTGTTTCCATACCCACGTTTCTTTCTCAGCAGCCCAGCTATACAGGGGCTTCAAACATTACCTTAAGGGCTGGATTCGATGACTACTAAGGTCCCTTCCTGCACAGAGATTTTAAGATTCTGAATTATAAAGCCCAATTTTCTTAGTGCTGGGGTCTTCAATTTATTCTCCTGCCAGCTTTGCTCTAATCCCTTCAACTCCTGAGAATTATTGTATCAGATTTCCATGTGCCTAGCTGGCATATCATCTAGATTTTTCTAAGATCTTATGTGATTCTTGAGCCCATGCTTGCCCATTTCAGCATCCATGCATTCCCACACATGCTTATTGACTGGGTTTGGACTATTTTACCTTAACCTTTGATTTGAACATATTCCTAAACTCCTGACCTTTGGCATGACTTTTAACAACTCCCTAGCCTCAACACTAGTGCTGCACAGCTTGCAGTCACACTATGTGTTAGGCATAGAGTTGAGAAGAGCTGAAGAACAGAATCTGCAGATCTTGGGATTTCATCAAAGGGCAGGATGTAGGTTGACAAAAGAGAGGGAATATTTCTACAAAGCTCTACCAACTTCCTAAGTATAACCAAAGCTGTAATGAACATTTTTTGAACATTAACTAAAGCATTTTTCCATGTATTCATTAATTTTGCATTTATTAGCTTTATATTCATTAACTCAAATCCTCACAATAGCCCTGTAAGGTAGGCATCATCACCATTTTACAAAAAAGAACCTACAGCACAGAAATCATCTATAGGCACAGAATAGAAGTCAAAATGCCACAACAGAGCTAAGATAATGATATTCTTAACATAGAATTCAATATATTTTGGTAAATTGATTAGTCTTAAAGGTAACTTACGAAAAAGAAACAAACAAAAATTAGATTTACATCAAGAACTCTTCCATAGATAAGTGTGCAATATCTGTAACCTCAACAATGCACTCCTGGCCAGCTATAATGCCAATTCCACTGGTATTGGACCAGTGGTCTTTGCTCCTGTCTGCTCTACATATGCTCCTCCCAAAGCCAAGTACTTCATAAAGGAAGACAACTTTCTTGAGAGAAAGTAAGTCTTCAGTCAAGTGTTTGCAAGTAGCACATGACCCAAGGATGACATTCTTAGAGGAGGTCTGTTCTTTGGTCAAGGGTATGCACAGTAACACTTGATCAAAAAGGACAACCGTTCCAGGGGAGGACTACTCCCAGGTCAAAGAGATCCCCTGTTTTCAGAGGAAGACCTTTCCAGACAGAGGAGGATCTTGCAAGGGTTTATGAAGCTGAACTCCCCCTGCAAGAATCTCCACCTAATTTGGCACGATCTGACCTATTTTGTGCAAAGGTCACATTTCAGTCTTTGAGGAACCAGAACCAGTAGATCACATCATGAAGCTTATGGTATTGCTGATGAGAAAAAACGGGTTAAACAGAGAATCTTAAAAACCCTTTCACACTGAAACAAGGATAAGACTATGTGTTTAAAGTATTACTAAAATTAGAAATAAGTTCTCTTTAGTTAAAAGAGAAATTATGATACAGATATAATTACTAATTGTCAGGGCTTGGCTTATAAATCAATAGTTCAAGCAGGATAATGGAAAACAGTTATACCTTCTGCACCTGAAAAATCTCCTGGCCTAGAATCCCAGGCAAAAGTCATCCAATACTGTATCTTGTGTGAGCAGCTATTGTTTTTATTCCCTGGTACTGATTTGGGGTGACTAGTAACATAAGAAATAAAGCAATTTGGAATGAATCAGACACTTTAAGTATATACCATTTGATGTCTTGACTTTCTGGATACTGACACTTTTGGTGAAATGACAGTGCATGAAACAGTATGTTTTGTGTATCAAAAAAACTTCAATTAAACAGAGTAGGAAGTCAAAAAATTAAACCAAATGTACAAAAGAACTTCATACATTAAAAAGATAGTATTTGAAATCAATTGGAAAAAAGATAGATTAGTTAGTAATGGCTAAGAACATCTGGCTAAACATCTGAGAAAAAATATAAGTTAGAACTCTGCTACATTCTGTGTGTATTAATAAAACTACTGATATATTAAAAAATAAAATGTAAAAAAAAAAATGAAGCCACAAATGTACCAGAAGGAAATGTAGTGACTAGTCATATAATTATGTGGAAAAAATTCTAGCTAGAAAACCAAACCAGACAATTTGTAAGGCTGACTGACTTTACTACAAAGTACTTTAAACATCAGCAGAAAAAAAATAATGTTTAACAAGTTGAAAAAGCAAGCATGCTAAGAAACATATTTACAAAATTGTAACAAGTGATTACATGACATTTATGTACTACCTTTCTGTCTGCCATTGAATTTTTTTAGTCCTAATTTTCTTTGACTGATTCCTCTATCAACTTTTCATCCATTTTAATGTAATAATAGTTCAGGAGAATACCTTTTAGTGCCCAGTTTTTAAATACATTTTTGTGCTTATACCCATTGTCTATTAATTACAACATGTAAAATACTTATTTAGCTTTCATTATATCATTGCTCTACTTTTAAGAATATTCCTAGTGTTTGAGTTCCTTAAGCTGTAGCACAGTTTGTAAACAGAGTACCAACAGCAAATAACAACAAAAAAAGAACAATGAGTATTTAAGCAAAACGGAACGAGTGGCTGGTTGTAGTCACATCTCAACACACTCTTCAAGCCCCCTGGGTGCCTGCCCATACTACATGTTACCAGCAATATTGTGTTGCTTGAGATAGTAGACATGTTGGAGCAGCAGAGCTGAAAATTTTATATGCATATGGGTTTTTTTGTTTGTTTTCTTATGGTCATGGAATAGTCTAAATTCTTCATGTTTGTTTCATTTTTTCACTTGTACTCTGATTAAAAATTAGTAACATTAGCTTTTATCAAGCACTAACACAGTAATTGGGAAACAGTGTTTTTTTAGGAAGAAAAAATCTAGTCCAACTGGTAATTAGCATGAATAGCAAAATGAGTGAAAATCACAAACGGACAATTTACCAGGAGAATGTAAACTTACATAAAAATTATTCAAATTTGCCAGTAATTAAAGAAATGGCAAACATTTTTAAAGCATAAAAACACGGTTTTCCACCTAAGAAACTGTTAAAAAAGCAAGATAGTAATTACCAATGTTGTCAAAGGTTAGAAAAACAGTTATTTTTCATTTAGTGCATGGTGAGTATAAATTGATACAAACATTTCTACAGAGCAATTTGACAATACACATTTTAAAAACATGTTAAGGTACAAATCATTTGACCCAACAATTGCACTTTTAGACTTTATTTCAGGGAGATAATTAAAGATGTGCACAAATTCATTTCTGTAAGGATGGGTCAGTACAGTGTTGCTTATAGCAAAAAATAATGTACAAGTGCAAATAACCTAAAGTAAATTTCAAATAAGTGTTTACTTACAAAGAAATACAATATAGCCATTAAAAAATTACAGTGAAATCCTAGGGATGTACCCTACAGAATGACTATACATAATAATACAGTATTTTATGTTTGTCAGGAATTGGAAAAGTGTTTTTTTAGGAAGAAAAAAATCTAGTCCAAGTGGTAATTAGCATGAATAGCAAAATGAGTGAAAATCATAAATGGATAATTTACCCGGAGATGGCTAAGAGAGCCATCTTAAAAGTTCTTATCACAGGAAAAAAACTTTGTAACTATACGTGTGCTGATGGATGTAAACTAGACTTACTGTGGTATCATTCTGCAATGTATACAAAATATCAAATGATTATGTTGTACATCTGAAATTAACATTTCAATTATATCTCAATTTCAAATTATGTAGAAGTGTATTTGTTCACATGTAAAGCTGTTCATGATATAAAATTGATCCAAAAATTTAAAAAAAATACAGATGATTTCAGTTCTATAAACAATCATTCATATCTAAATCTGGAAGGATATTTACTAAAACTTTAACAATTATAAATAAGTGGATGGATTAAGGAATCTGTGTGTTTGCTTCTTTTTACTTGTCTGTATTTCTGATTGTTCTACCCATATATTTGTTTAATTTCAAAAATTATTTTTCAAGAGCACATTAAGAGATCATTACCTAAGAAACATCAAAGTATACAGGTTTTGCATCCATTAGTTCCTGAGCCAGCCTTCCACACACACCTTAAATCTCCTCCCTGGCACTCTTTCCTACATTTGTTCAGTGTCCTCTGTTTTGGTTTTATCCTCCGGACTAGCAATATGTACCTTGATTCTCTTGGCCTTTGACTATTTTGCTTTGTTTCTTGAATTCTGCCTCCTGGATTTCACAGGAGAGGATCTACAGAACAAAGCCCCTTCAGCATAGTTCTAGGAGCTCCATATATATATACAACACTCACAGTTTTGATTTTTCTGGCCCTTTTTTTTTGATGTGCCCTTTAATGGAGTGCAACAAAATAAAATGAGTGAAAGCTGTGAGTGGCCAAAGAAGGTTTGCAGGAAGGGGAGCCACTTCACCTAGGCTGGGAATGATGAGGTAGGGTTTGGAAAAGTGGAGAATGGGGTGAAAGGATAAAAACATTTCAAGTGTGCAGAGCAGCATGAACAGAGGCATGATTGGAGGACAGCACAAGTAAAAGCCACTTGGAAAGGAAGATTCATACTGGGGGGTAAGTGCTGGGAATTACAGTTTTTGAAAAATTGAGTGCAAATTTTATATTATTTTGAAATTGAACTTTGTTATGAGCTATGAACCCAGAGGGGAAGAAAAGCTAACGGAAAGTAAAATCAAGCCCAATAAAATATAGATTAACTTTAAGTATCACAAAAAAGAAAACAAGTGTTTTTGACTGCTACCCAAACTACCTATATGCAATTAAAAGCCCTTCCCAATTAAGTGTCACTTTACCTTTACAGATTCATCTCCCTTTACTCTCCCCATAAGCTTTCTCTTGTATTAAGCTATAATTAGTTAATTGTTAAATACATCTTATCTTTTCATTCTTCCATGCCTTTGCATATTACTCCCTCTGTTGGATTGTCCTTTTCTTACTTTTCCAACAAGCAAAATTCTGTTTGTTCTTTAAGGCCCAACTCAAATGCCAACTCCTTTGTGAGGTACCACTCTGATCTCTCCAGGCAAGAATAATGACTTCTGTGCCTGTGTCTCCCAGAATCTGTTCATTCAACTATTTCAGCACTTGGCATTCTGTTATGGTTATTGTGAGTAGGAGGATCCCTTCACCTAGACCAGTACTTCCTAAATATATAGCCAGGATAATCATTTGTTCATTAGAGATGATCATTTGTTCATCATTAAAACCTAGAACCTAGCACAAGGCCTCGCCCATTCTAGATGCTCAATAAATGTTTGTTAAATACATGACCCAAAGTTAGGAAAATGACACATACTATACAGAAATTCAAAGAAATTGGGTTAGAGAAAAAATTATATTTGAAAATAAAAGTATTAAGGAATTAGAAATTTATCTCTCATTTAATGAAACTTAATAAATGGAAAGTAAATGTCTAATTTAATTGAATAATTTTAATTATAATATCTTGTTTACCTTAGTTTTCTACTAACTTCTATAACTCAAAGTGGGCAGTATTATTAAATTTATTAAGTGATATTTAAGTATCATTTTAATCATTCAAATAAATTTCTTTTAATTAACAAATGCCTTTTAAGTTCTTAGCCTTGTGTGTAACAGTAAGCTAAATCCAATGTTCAAAAATCACCTACTGCCTTAGCATAATGAAAATATTGACTTCATTTTTCTTATTATAGTAATCAAGTTTATGATACAATAATTTTATTGTACAGAAGAGGTACATTCAAGATACAGAAGAAATAAGACTCAGATAAACCACCAGATAAATGATCCCACTTGTCTAAAGCTTGGTTTTGCTTCATACAAAACAAAAGAAAATCAAGCAGGTGTAAATGTAGTTCCCTTTTTAACAAATGGGAGTAACAACTTCCACATTATTGAGTTTACATGAAATATATCTGTGACAATGTATGTAAAGTACCTGGCACTGTACTTGGATCACAAGAACCCTCAATAATCCAGAGCTGTTAGTACTTAAGAAACTGAGGTCAACAACTCTAGGATCTTGAATTTTCCAAACCTGAATGGCATAATTGAATTTGGCGTTCCCAGGTATGAGGCATCTACCTAATCGTCACTTGGCTAAGATCGCCTACCAAGGGCCACTGACTGACAGCAACAAGGGAAGAAGGTGGTTAACTGGCATGACTCATTTTGCACCCAAACCCTACCACAGAGCTTCACATGCCTTTGTCTATGCCCATCCCCTGGCCAGCACTGTCCCTCTCAAGTCTACACCTCTCATCTATGATTCTGTGCCCCACTTCCCAAATCAGTCCTGAGCTACTCACATCCAGTAAACTTGCAACAACGAATATATCTCTCTTGCCATGCTTGTGAATGCTGGGAAGGGCATTAGCCAGGTAGAAAGAACTTACACAGGGGATCTAAATTCTAGATCCTGTTCTACTCCTTATGAGCCCCTGCTCTACTCTTACCTGCTCCTTTTACTTTGCTGTAAGGAACAGGAAACCACATACTAGAAGAAATAAAAGGGGTATGTAACAATTTGCACAAAGGAGCTAGAGGTTTTAAGCAATAAACTTCTGGAAAAATAAGCAGAAGAAAAGCACATTCAGGTCTTTCAGCAATGTCTGACTACCTGTTATAAGGAGGAGCTGAGATTACAGGAAGGAAACTAACACAATAGTGACATTGCCCCAAAACATAATGGAGTTTTTCTGGTAATAGCTCATGTTGACTAAACAGGATAAAGGTAAGGAGGTGTCATCCTGTTAAGGGGCTGGGGCTGCTTCAGGATGTCACATGTCTGCAAACTAACTGTGTGTGTACTGCCATCATTCATCCTTGAATGTCATAGTTACTGGTGTCCTGATACCACAGTAAATGCCCTACACCAGCAGAAGGTAATAGGTGGGTAACTAAACCACTTTTCTGTCCTTTGGCTTCCTTATCCATAAAGAAAAGAGTAAAACAAGAATTTTTTTTCCTTTTCTATTTTTTATTTTTTTATTAAGGTATCATTGATATACACTCTTATGAAGGTTTCACAAGAAAAACAATGTGGTTACTACATGCACCCTTATTATCGAGTCTCCCCCCATACCTCATTGCAGTCACTGTCTATCAGTGTAGTAAGATGCCACAGAGTCCCTACTTGTCTTCTCTGTGCTACACTGTCTTCCCCGTGACCCCACACACCATGTGTACTAATCATAATACCCCTCAATCCCCTTCTCCATCCCTCCTCACCCTCCCTCCCCCACCCTTCCCCTTTGGTAACTGCTAGTCCCTTCTTGATGTCAGCATAGTAGAACTCTGTTATTATATTAAAATACTTTTTGTGTGTGAAGCATAATCATGTGTATTTTCTCATTTACATCTCTTCATATTATATCCCCATTTTACAGATAGGAAATTGAGGCTTGAGAAGTCAAGTGCGCGGAGCTAGCTTTGGAGTTCAGATTCAACTAACTTCAAAACTCATGGTCTTAACTTCCTAACTGTCTCAAATATAATTCAGTTAAAAATGAGGAAACTAAAACCCAGAGACTTGAACAACATATTATTTATTTAACCAATAATTAATTTTGAGCATTTACTATGTGTTAAGTCTATAAAAAAAATACCAAGGCTAAAGACATTAATAAACTACTGCTCTTATAAGAATGAAGTTATGTTCTATTAAGCTGAATTTCCATAAGAACAGACACCATAGTCTGATCAAATAAAAGAAAACCAAATCTTCACACTTTTTTTAATCACTATTTTCTGACACTACTCCCATTTTTATTATTTTCAAAATTAAAAGTAAAATAACCTCATTAATGAAATGAAATCAAGAGATGAGTTCATTATCATTGATATCTTTGAAAGATTTTCTACACATTTTCAATTTGGTACACTATTCATTTTTATAGATCTAATTATTAATGAAGTTTAATTGGATTGAATCACAGTGTGAAGTCCCGTGCTCATCCTCTTAGAGGCACAGAAGAATTAGTCTACCATCATATCTAGCCACTACATGCAGCACACACATGGAAACAGAAAATTTAATAGGGTACCTACTAACTAGGAGGAGGATGTACCACTCCCAGATTTTATTTCATTAAAGAAAGTTGATTTCTTGGTTTCTTCTTTTACAGAAGTTTCTCAAAACCAAACTAGGCTGTACTTCACATTCTTGAGTATGTAAAGCTCTAGCAATGGTAAATTGTTTTATATTTGGAGACCCTCTGCAAGGGATACCAGCTCCCTCCCCTTTCATCACCTGGGAATTCTAATTCACCTTTTAAGACTCCACTTTAATCATTTCCCCAGGAAGCTGTTCCTGCATCTTACCACTGGGCTTTTATAGCACCCAGAGCAGATCTCTTGGAATTTACATTTTCTACATTAAATATATATTTATGCAAATCTTTCCCCAGATGACCTATGCTCTTTAATAGTTGGAGGACCATATCTTATTTATCTCTATTATCCTCTGCTCTTAACTTAGTACCTGCTATATAAAAAGGAGTCAATACATGTTTGCTCAATTAAACTGAACAATGGAGAGAGGTGTTTTGTAGTTGTGAGCAGATAGAGAAATGAACTAGATGAGTTCTAAGATCTTCTTATTTAGTATCTATGTGCTATAGGGTTTGCTCCTTAATAATAATAGCACTAATAAATAATATTAAAACCTAACATTCATTTAATATATATTACGAACCAGATAGTTTGCTAAACACTAACCTATAAAACAGTGTATTGGTTTTCTAGGGATGCGATAGCAAAATACTATGGATTGGCTGGCTTAAACAGCAGAGATTTATTTTCTCATAATTCTGGAGGCTAGAAGTTAAAGAACAAAGTATTGGCAGGTTTGGTTTCTCCTGAGGCCTCTCTGTGGCATGCAGACAGCCACCTTATCACTGTCTTTTCACGACTGTCCTGTTTGTGTTGTCTGTGCACTAATCTCCTCTTCTTCTATGGACACCAGACATACTGGATGAGGGCCCATCCTAACAACCCCATTTTAACATAATTACTATTTTAAAGGTCCTATCTCTAAATATAGTCACCTCCAGAGGTACTGGGAGTTAGGGCCTCAACATATGAATTTGGAGGTGAAATGATTCAGCCCATAACATGTATGTACTACTATTTTTCTTATATTTCAAATAAGTACACCAAGGCTTAGTGAATGTGGCAAATGGACTCTAAAATAGCCCCAACTTAACCTCACCTTCTGATAATCACATGCCTGTGTAATCCCCTCCCCACATGTGTGGATGGAATATTTTACTTGCTTCTAATCAACAGAATATGGCAAAAGTGATAAGATGTCACTTACATGATTAGGTTACATAAAAGTGTAACTTTATCTTACTAGAAGTCTCTATTACATTTTCAACTTCCATGCTTTGATGAAGCAGAGAGCCATGTTAGAGGCCCATGTATGAAGGGACTGTAGGCAGCTTCTAGTCAACAGCAAGCGAGTCCCTCTGTCAAACAGGCTGCAAGGAACTGAATCCTGCAAACAATTGTGTAAGCTTGGAAGAGAATCTTTCCCAGTCAGTCTTTCAGATGAGACCCCAGCTTGGCTGACACTTGATTGGAACCTCATGAGAAATCCTGAAACAGAGGACCCAGCTAAGCCATGCCTGGATTCTTGACCCACAGAAACTCTGAGATCATAAATGTGTATTTTAAGCCACTGAGTTTGTGGGTAAAATTATTAATTGCAATAGATAATTAATATAGTGAGATTAGTCCAACTTTATGTATTAGTGAGTGGTCAAAGCTGGGATTTGAACTCTGATCTCTGTGACTTCAATACCACCTTTTCTATATAAGTACCTACTACCATGAAGGACTAAATAAACAGACATAAAATGTTAGTGCAGTTTCTTCACATCTAATAAGTAGTCCTTAAGTGAGTTTTCTATTGTTAGAGATCCACAACTATGTCTATTGTCAAACAAAAGCAAATAATATCTGAAACCTCAGTAAGGAAAAACATCTTATAGCAGATCAACTATGAACACAATTCCCAAAGATATATTAGATTTTAGACTCCCTATATATAAATTTAGTCTAGTATGGTTACTCTTAGGAACATATAACTGAGTATTGTTTGCTTATAAATTAAACAAATGTTTATTGAATAGCTAATATTTGCAGGCCCTGGAATACAAAGATTAGTACAATCTCAATCCTTCTGCCCTTAAGTTTTCTGTTGCCAATATAAGACATTATATTTCAACATATGAAGGGTTATGGGAACACAGAAGAAAGGAAAAACACTTAGTAGATACTCATGGAATATCCAGTGGGTATTTAATAAAAGTTTACTGAAGGAATTAATGTATTGATCTCCTCTATTTTCCATTTTAATTAAGCCACTCATTCAGGCAGGCATAGAGTTGAATGAAGTTTCACTGGATTTAATCACAGTGTGGACTGTAGGATCACAAATCAGACTTTATAAGGTCCAAAGCCTGCCTCAACCACTTACCAGCTGTGTAACTTGGGCAAATTACCAACACTCTCTATTTCTTAATATTATCATCTCCTATAATGAGAGTTCCATGATCATACTCTATATTGTCATGATAAAGCATCCTGAGGTTACAGTGAGGTAGGACTCCCCATATTGTGGATGAGAATATTGCTCCCTTGAATTTTTTACAGTAAAACCAAGAAAGTAATTAAGTCCACACATATTAGAAAAACATCCATCTTTATAAAAATAAATGGTTTATTCATAATGATAACTCATGTCTCCCGGGTAGCCTATAGTATTTTTTGTGAACTTTTTCCCAATACATACCCCCTACCAACATTTCCCTATACATCTAAGGTGCCCTCATCCTGCCCTCCAGTACCTCACTAGAAGTGGAATGGAGAGACACAACCAGTTAACTTATTTCAGCACAAAGACCCTGGATACACTATTTTATACTAAAAAAATTTACTGCTACCAACTTTGTTAGCGGCATTGATAGCAATGTATCCCTACTTGTCTCGGAAAGAGTAATAATCTGTACCAAGACTTTTCACTTTTAATTTGAAGAAAAATTGATTTTGGGCATAATTATTTTTTGGATGAGACTTGCTCATTTATAACCACCTTCCCATGATGTTTATAATTAAAATTTTAATTTTCTTCCCACACATTTTGAACTGAAAGCTAAATGTTGACTGTGTACAGAGAAGAAAAACTGCTACAAGCAACACAAAGTGGAATTGATGCCTAGCTTAAAGCTTTTTGTTTAAACTTGCCAATATTTTGAATCTGTAAACTTTTCCCATGTTCATTGTGTTGACATTCTCTTTTAAATCCCAATGTATAAAGTTAACTGTAAATGTTCACAAGAAAATTTGCTCAGTAATGAATTTGCCCCTAACTGGAGTCACTTTCACCAGTTCAAACCAATATTTTCCTGGGTCCTGTACTTTACCTTGGGGTTATAGAAATGAAAAAGCCTAGGCCCTTCCAGCAAGGATCTCAGACCAGCAGAAATGTTGGATGTAGGCGAGGATAATCACAACACAACATGGTAAGTACAAAACATAAAGGAAGCAGAGACCCTAGTGGGAAACCCAAGCTGACAGATTCCAAAGGCCTTCCTAGAGGAACTAAAAGCCTCAGGGGTCTTCTTCTTTTAAGTGATTCTACTTTTCTAAGTGACTTTTGAAGGATGAATATTGATTATCCAGGAAAAGAATGAGAATAAGACAGTTTTCTAGAAAGTAGGAAAAACTGGAGCAAGGCATCAAATTGTGAAAACTATGGTATGCTTTGGGAAATATAAACAGGTGAATGATGAAACATTGTCTGGAGTGATAAGAAAGGTAGCTAGAGAAGTAGAGAGAACAAACAGTTAGTAGATGAGCAAGTGCCAAGACTCTGAGACCAAAATGAGTGTTGCATGTTGAGAGAGAGAAAGCCAGCATGGCTAAAGCTGAGTATTTGAACAGTCCAGTGAGGGAAATGAGGCTGAAGAAGTAGCAAGGGCCATATCAGGTAGAGCCTTATAGCCTCCGGCAAGGAATCTGAACTCTGGTTTTACTGGGAATCCACTGAAGCATGTTAGGCTGGGAGTACAATGCTATATATATGTTTTAAAGATCACTATGAATGTTGTACAAAGAATGGTCTGTAGGCTGCAAGAGTAGAATCAAAAAGAACAGTTAGACAGCTGATGTAGCAGCAGACTTTTGAGATACTGGTGGTTTAAACCATGATCAAAAACTTGTTTCATACAGACATCTAGTCCTTCTGATAATGCTCAGGGCAGTTACCTTGTTTTCTTTCCTAGGAATAACATACTCAGTTTATTTTTGTTTTTCCATAAAATTTATTAGAGATAGATTCAGGATTTGTGGGCTCTAAAGCTGATGGGGGTCTTCTTGAAGAAAAAGAATACAAAATTATAAATATAAAATCAGGAAGGGGGGCTTAGAGGGAATCCATGCAAATGAAGGACTCGGAGGTTTAAGCTTCACTAGCTTCAAAGTATACCTTCCTTTATCAATCACTGCACTTAAGCACTTAAATACTTTATATACTTTATCTCATTTTTTCTTCTGTATAACCCCATGAGATAGTTATTCTCCTTATTCTCATCCCGCAGATGAGAATATCAAGTCTTCAAAAGGTTATGAAATACACCTGAGGTATTTCACATAGTAAGCTGCAAAAATGCCTCCATAAGCATGTAAGCAAATGGCCTTTCTTACCTTTCCATTCCAGTGACTGTCCTCTGGCCAATCTCTAGTTCTAAACCACTCCCAAAGTGAATATTCATATTCAAAGGGTATGAATAGAGCAACTCCCATGTATCAAGCAATATCCTGTGCTCCACATTTGCCCTATTATAGGCAGAACTGATCATGTCATATTTACTTAAACCATCTGTGGTGGACAGACGCTAGGGTAGTCCTCCATGACATCCACCTCCTAGTGTTCATGCCTTTGTATTATCACGGTTCTTGACTGTGGGCAGGACCTGAGACTTCTTCTGGTTAATAGAATAGGACAGGAGAGACACCAAAAGCAAAGGAACAAAGGCAACAATCAAGAAGTGGGATTACATCAAATAAAAAGCTTCTGCTCTGCAAAAAAAGCCATCCAAAAAATGAAAAGACAATCTATGGAATGGGAGAAAATATTTGAAACTATATATCCTGTAAGAGGTTAATATCCAAAATATACAAGGAACTCATACAAGTCAATATCAAAAACCCAAATAACCGAACTGAAAAATGGGCAAAAGACCTGAACAGACATTTTTCCCAAGTTTCCATTTATGAGATGCAACTTAAACACTGCCTAGAAGGAAAGTTGTAGCTTTAAACAGCTGTGTCAGAAAACAATGGTCTCAAGTCAATAACCTAAGCTTCTGCTTTAAAAAAATCAGAAGTCTTCTTTGTTTTTCCAAAGAAGACATACAAATGGCCAACAAGTACATGAAAAGGTTCTGAACATGACTACTCATCACAGAAATGCAAATCCAAACCACAATGAGATATCATCTCACACCTGTCAGGATGGCTATTATCAGAACAAACAAACAAACAAAAAACCCAAAAAACAAAAGATAATAAATGCTGACAAGGATGTGGAGAAGAGGGAACACTTGGACATTGTTGGTGGGAGTGTAAACTGACACAGCCACTATATAAAACAGTATGGAGGTTCCTCAAGAAATTGAAAATAGAACTACCATATGATGCAGCAATCCCACTTCAAGGTATATATCCAAAGTTAATGAAATCATTATCTCAAAGGGATATCTGTACTCTTATGTTCACTGCAGCATTATTCACAATAGCCAAGGTTTGGAAAAAAACCTGAGTCCATCCACAGATGAATGGATCAAGAAAATGTGATATATAATATTTTTTATCATATATACATATGATAAAAATACATAAAATATATGTGATGTATACAAAATATTTTTAAATGTGATATATATATAAATGTGATATACATACACACACACACACACACACACACACACACACACACACACATATATATATATATATATATATATATAGTGTGTGAAATATATGTATAAGGTATATTATTATTCAGAATTTAAAAAGAAGGAAATCTTGTCATTTGTAACAACATGAACCTGGAGGGCATTATGCTAAGTGAAATAAGTGAGAAAGAGAAAGAAAAATACTTCATGGTGTTGCCAGGCAGCTGCGTCTGGGGAGGTCATTCCCTACACACCAGGTGAAACCTCAGCCTGGATGGGGGAGGGTTCTTGACTCTGAACCAGAAAGAATTCTCAAGCAATTCAGAAGAGTGTAGGTAAGGAAGGAATTCATTAAAGCGAGAGTAGCAGGGAATGGCAGCTGCCTTGCAGGCAGCAGAGAGCAAGGAAGAGCAGAGAGGGAAAAGGAAGTTCATTGAACTCCTGCTCAGGATGGGGCAAATCCTTTGCTAACTCCTAAAGCCAGGGTCACCTGGCATCCAGTGTCCACTTGAATCTGCACAGCATGGGAACTAAGTCCTTACCACCCCACGACTTGGGGGTGCTGCAGAGCACTGGATGGAGTGAGATTATGTTCTGAGAACTTCCCAAAGGCAAAGAAAGGAGATTTTTCAGGCAGGCTACTAAAGAGCATGATCACACAGCTGCAGTCCTGTCCATGTCACCCAAGCAACAGGAACTTGCAAGGCCAAATTAGAGCTCTCAGCAGCGCCTCCCTACTTATCTGGAGTAGAACAGAGAGTGAAGACTTGTGCTTAAGTCTGGAGAATAGAATGAAACAGTGAAGTGACAAAGACGCTCACCACTGGAAGAGTGCAGAGACAAAATGCAACAAATTGAGCAGTGAGGCTTTATTTAAAAAGTGCACACTCAAAGAAAAGGGAGTATGGGCAACCTCAGAGAGGAGGCAGGCTTAAGGGTTCCAGGTTTGGGGTTTTATAGGGCCTTTTGGGTAGGGGTCAGCATAAGGCATGATGTATACAGGTGATTCATAATCCTTCAAAGTTTTGTCTTACATATAGTGTTACTTAGGTGACTGGGTTGAACCCAATCTCAGTGTTCTTTAACCACAGAGGTACATTTACACTTCAGAAGTCTATATCCTGTCTTGGTTACAAAGTTACTTAATTTAAATTAAGGGGAGGAAAGAAGAAGAAGAAGAAGAGCTTATAGATTAATTTAAAGAATAAACTGGACCTTTTTTGCAGGCTAAGTAGATATTACAATGTCATGACTTGTCCCGTTTCCCTGCCCTACCTCAATGGTATCATTTATATGTGGAATCGTAAATTAAAAAGCCAAACTCATAGAAACAGAGAGTAGAAAAGTGGTTGCCAGGGGCCAGGAGACGGGAGAAATGGAATGACTGGTAAAAGAATATGAACAGGGACGCACTGGTAAAAGAGTATGCATTCATCTGTCTATCTATCCATAAATTTTTGCTTAAACTAAGCTAAAGACCTACTGACTAGAACTCTATATGTAAAAGGCTCTGTTCTTTGCCACTAATTACCAGTGGCAGGGGAGTGAAGAGCAAATACATGAATTGAAAGTCTGGCACCATGTTGCTAAACATTTCCCTGGCAACCCAACAGGTATATATAATGAGAAAAATAGCACAAACACCAGATTTTAAAATATTAGTTCCCAAGACAGGAATTTGTGGTTTGCAAACCTCAGCTCTGTCAGAGTTTCCTTCTGCTTCTGGCCCCCAGCCTCATGATACAACAAGGAAGTGATTTTTTTAATAATCAACTACAAAAGAGTCAAATTAAGAGGCTCTTAGAATTTCTTGTAACCAAATAAAATAGGAGGGATATTGCTAAATCATTAATGGGCCTGCACTGTTTCTCCTTTTAAAACATTTTAATGACCTTTTATCATCCCCCAAAGGATAAATACTTAACCTTATTCTATGTATCTTGCCTCATTTCTCACCAGCTCCCCACCCCTCTTCTTACCATATAGTCCAGCTAAGCTGAGCTAATGTTTGTTTCCAAACTAAGCTGCTTCAGACCAATATGTCTTTCTTCACAACCTTCTCCAGTACAGTACCTTTGCACTCCTTTCTCAAAGCAATGCTTTACTGCTACGTACAGTACATCAGTTCTACCTTGCACCCACTGTTCTCTGTTGCATCTCTTACAGTCTCTGTGATGCTGCAGTGCATCTATCTGTAGGTGCCACAACCTCCATGCAGAGCTCCTCATGGGCAGGGACGGGGCTCAGCTCACTCACTGTGGCATTCTCAGTCCCCAGATCTTAGCATAGAGCAGATACTCAGAGAATGTGAATCTGCCAATCGGCAGATCAATGACATTGAGTAAACTGTTCAAGTTCTAGGAGGGATTAGAAATGCTTTTCTGCCTAAGATCCAGTCAGAATCTAATCTATGGTCATCCATTCCAGAAGCAGTATTCTAAAGACTGGTTCACTGACCCAGTTTAGAATGGCCTAAACCAAAGACTTTGATGTGAGATCCATAATCCATCAATACCTACTCACTCACATCTCTAACCCAGGCGTTTTGGGTCATTCCCTTACAAGTGCCTGTCTTTCTTGAGTTCAAAATTCAACAAGCATGAATTGACCACTTACATATGCCATATACTATGCTAGGCACTGGGGAGTTAGCCATGAACAAAATGTAATCTGTATCCTCATAGAGTCCCTACCTGAATGGTATCATTAAATCATCACTGAAACAACTGATATTATAATTCCAGGACACTAAGACACATGGGAATTTATCAACTTAACCAAGACCACATAATAAGTTTGTGAGGCCAGTTTTGATGTAAAAGTATATAGTTCAAATACGGCGAAATCGGGATGCTTTTAAGATACTTGTCCACGGATGAAAAGTAGCTGCTAGTTCTCCCTCAATAAATCACTCATTTCCCAAGAGATCCTGGAAAAGTAAGAAAGCACACAATTACCAGCAAAAGTAGGGAGGATATTTTATTATTAGCTGTGGCTTAGGTCCCCTACCCCAAAATAGAAAAGTCCAATAAACTGGCTTGGGACTAGATGGGGCACTTTTTTCTCATCTTGTTCAGCATGAAAAGCTTCAAATCTAAGCATGACATATGGTCTGCTCATTCCACTGTTTCCAACCCCTAAGCATCTAGATATTAATTTCCAATATTAATTATATGACTAAAGGAAAACTCAAACTATAATCAGGGAAGCACCACTGTACCTTGAACCCAAAATGAAGCTTGCAATCAAGATACTTTGGTTCTTCAATAAATGTTAATTCCCCTTTTCACTATACCATAGCTGTTCAATAGAATTACCTTTGTTTGAAAACTGCGTAACTGATAAAAACCATAAACTCATAGAGAAACAAATGGCAGAGTAGTTTATCAGTATCTTATGATTTCAAATTGGCATTTGCAGGGAAAGCACAGGCGTTATATGCAAATCACCATACATCAATACTATTAATCGAATATCAATGGGAAGAATAAAACATTAAAATGGCAGTTATATAGTATTCCACGTCATGAAGTTTATAATTGCATGAAATAGGAAAACAAATCTAAGTCTACATTTTTCAAATGTTGGCAACAGTACTACAGTTTATTACTGAAACAAAGAAATGAACATTATCAGTGATAGAATCCAGACCTGAGTACCACCTTTCAAATAATCCCACCCACAATCTCAGAGACACCTAGGTGTCATCTTACCTAGGCTACAAGCATTCTCCAGAGGACACGTCAGCAAGCCACAAGCCCACATTTTCCCTGACCCCTCCCCTCAAAGAGCCGCCAAAAACCCTGGCATAAAAAGCTTCTTGACCTGTTAGAGACTCTCTTTCCTTTGTTCTGCTGGCCAGAACAGAAGAGAAGAGTCCCTCTCAGGTTCAGCAATAAACCTGCTTGTACTGTTGAGTTCGCATCCCCTCTTCTCTTTCATCTATTCCCTCTATCCCTTTCAATCAGTCCCAATCAAGTATGAGATTCTGGTCCCCGTTTAAGATTAACTGAAACTTGTTGACAAACTCAAGAGAGCCCTGTGTAGCACTGAACACTTGTGTTTACTTAAATGTGAATAGTCCACTCTTTCACATTTTTCTTTACCTTGTGACAACTGGATTCCACAAGATGCCTATTTTGACTCTTGGCTGACTCACTCCTGTAGTAAAGGGTTGATGAGGTGTTTCTTTGTGTATCTGCATGACCCTGATTAATATACAGAAGTATCCCTCTTATAATATTCTAAAGAAGTATATATGAAAGCCAAATTGAGGCAATTACTTGTTTTTAAATAGATATACAAGTATATGAAGAGCTATTTATCTTTTGGCCCAGTAACTTTAATTCTGAGAAGCTATCATTAAGAAGAAAAGACAAAATGAGGACAAGTCTCATTCATCAAGACGTTCACTACGATAGTACTTACAGTAGCAAAAAATTAGAAGCTAAGTGCTCAACATCAGGAAAAAGGAATAAATAAATAATGGCATATTCATAAATGGATATATAATTATTAAAATACTGTTCACAAAGAATATTTAACAACATAGGAAAAATTCAGAACACAACATTAAATAAAAAAAGTAGAACACAAATGTATATGCAGAATGCAATACCTCAGCGTGAAAGGATTTGCATGGAATGAGAAAAAAGAAAAGAGGCTCAGTTTCCAGCAAAAGGAACTACTTGTTTAATCAATTGCTCATTGAAAAGAAAGGAGGAAGGGACAGAAGGAAAAGAGACACTAAAAAGTCCACAAGACATGTCCCTGGATGGAGAAAATTAAGAAGCGGTTTTCTATTTCTCTATAATCCACATTTTTTACATTAAGTCTAATCAAAATCAGTAAATAGAAAAATTAATATAGAACAAAATATTAGTGTAATAAAGACAAAACCATCAGTCTAATATTCTCATGAAATCTCAGACCATTTCAATATCTTCCCACAACTACTATTATCTCTCTATGAATTAGTGTTTCCATTAAAGGGATAAATAAGTGTTAAATAATTAATGAATAAAATTTAACTCTTAGAATAAAGGATATTCATGGATAAAAAAATCATCAGCTGAGAACTAAATAAGAAGTGAACAACAGAAAGAACTCTGGAAATCCCCAGCAAGCAAAATAATATGCTTCTAAATAACCCGAGTCAAAGAATAAATCACAAGGGATATTAGAAAATATTGTAACTAAATAAAAGCAAAAACAAAACATTTAAAAATTTATGGGATGCAACTTAAAAACTGCCTAGAGGGAAATTTATAGCTTTAAATGGCTGTCTCGGAAAATAAGAATGGTCTCAAATCAATAACCTAAGCTTCTCCCTTAAAAAAAAATCAGAAAAAGCAAACTAAATCCAAAGTAAGCAGAATGGAAATAACAGAAATTACAGAGAGGAAAAAAAAATCAAAGAAATAGAAATGAAACAAACAAATATGCAATAAAGAAAATCAATGCAACCAAAAGATGGCTCTTTGAAAAGATCAACAAAATTAATAAACCTTAGGTGAGATTGACCAAGGGGGAAAAATGATATAGATTACTAAAATCAGGAATAAAACACCAGTACTGACTATACAGAAATTAAAATCATAGGTGATATTATGAAAAACAATTAGAGAACTTAAATGAAATAGACAAATCTTTGGAAAACACATTGACTCAAGAAAGAATTTAAAAAATCTTAATAGACCTATATTAAGTAAAAAGTTGAATTAGTAATTAGAAATTCTCCCACAAAGAAAATCCCAGGCCCAGATAACTTTTTACCAAATCTGCAAGGAGAGAAAACCAATACTTCATAAACTTTTTCATAAAAATAGAAGAAGGAACACTTTTCAGCTCCTTCTAAGAAGCCAATATCAGACTGTTACAGAAGTTAGACAAAGACATGACAAGAAAAGAAAACCACAGACCAATATTCCTTATGAAAATAGGAAGAAACCTTAAGCAAAATATTAGCAAACCAGATCCAGCAGACTAAAAAAGAAGAATTATATGCCATGATCACATCAGATTTATTCCAGGAATTCAATGTTGGTTTAAAAATTGAAAATCAATTGAAATAATATACCACATTAAATTGAATAAAAGACAAAAAACCTCAATTATCTAAATAGATACCAAATAAAAGCATTTGAAAAAATCCAACACCATTAATAATAAAAACTCTTAAAAACTAGAAATAGTCTTTCTCAGCCTGATACAGGGCATCTACCAAACCTCCTAGCTCTTACCAACTTTTCTATATATCAAATAGCAGTGTTAAATACAGCCATCATATTACACGTTACGTTGGACCTTACATGTTGTTATGACAGATCTTAAGAGTTCTCAACACAAGGAAAAATTTTTTTCTTTTCTTCTTATTTTATATATATGAAATGATGGATAACTAAACATATTGTGGTAATCATTTCACAATACATGTATCAAACCATCATTCTGTACACCTGTATGGGTAAAATTGCAATATTTCCAGAATCCCTCGCCTGTCTTTAGTGCATCTCCATATCAGTAGGTAATTACAAGGGCCAGCTAGGGACTGGAAAGGTGGGGTGGAGTTTTGCTTTTCTGCAGCAGCAGGGTCCAGAGAGACGTGGGACGACTGCTTCTAAGCAATAAATGGGTTTCTTAAGTTTTATTTCTCCATTTGACTGATTTCAGTTTCAAAGGTATTTTGTCCAGGGATCTTTTCCCCCAGAGTTACACCTGGTAGTAGTCCGCAAGACCTCTGAACCCGAAATCTGTATACAGGGGTTCAACCCTTGGGTAGACTGCCCCAGAGATGGTGGGAGATGCCTGCAAAGCCCCTCTGTGGATAAAGGGGAGGCCCCAGTGACTGCAGCCTCTACTGGGTGTAGCTTCACCTATCTGTGGACTTCCAATTTGGGAGCCCCTAGTGGAGAATTGGTCTGGGGTAAAGCACCTCCTAGAGGGGTGGGATCTTCAGCAGAAATGGGCAAGGGTGGAGACACTGGAAGCTGCAGAATTAGCCCTCCATCAGATAGAAGACTGCTTAGAGGCCCTAAATGGCCACGTAGCTGCTAGCATTACAGGTCTTTTTTCCTCAAGATAGTGGAAAACATTATTGAGGAGAGAGGATTACTGAGGAGAGAGAGAGATTTCGGCATGAGAGAGACACACTTCAGCATCACTTGGAGGAGCTGGGCAATGACCTATGGGAAGCCCTAAAGGAAGAGAGACAGTTACTGAGAAGATGGGTCTTCCTGGAAGAGTCCTTAGCAGCGGGAGAGGCGGGAGGAGAAGCTGCATAGCCAGAGGCCATGGGGGAGGGAGAGGAAGGAGCGGTGCCTTCAGCCCCGGAGATGATAGAGGAGGTGTCGGGAGAGGGTGAGGGGGTGGGGCCAGGGCTGATCTGTTGCTGAGGCACCACCCGAGGCACCAACCTCTCTTGTATTCTTGTATTAAAGGCTCCCCCCAACCCGTTGTGATTAAAAAAATAAAAACAAAACAACTGCGGGCTCCTCAGGGGGAGGAGCCGCCCCTCCCCAGGTTGTGGAGCACCCAGTGCTCTGCCCCCATACCCAGGATGAGCTGGTGGACATGAGTGTCTGGTATAGACAGAAGCCACTGGAATCTCTGCCTACATGGCTTTCATGTCTCTGGGATATTGCTGTGGAAAATATTGTTATGTCAGGTTCTGAAATGAGTAGACTGCCTTTCCTGATGACTCACCCTTCCCTCTGGCATGGTTGCAAAGTGCCCATCATACCTCAGGGAATCAGGAGCTTCTGGATTGACTGACAGCTGCCATCAGGGCAGTTTGGCCTAATCAGGGTGATTTACCATACTTACCAATAGCTGGAAAATGTATGTAGAGATCCAACAGGTGTTGTGGGAATTGGGCATGAAAAATATCATCTATAATATGGACCCCCAAGGCCCCGATGAGTTGTTTACTGTAGGAATTAGAAATCTGGTGCTGCATAGAGCTCCCCCATCTCTCTTTGGGTCCTTAATGACTACTTTTGCCCCCCACATAGGGCAACCCATAAGCGAGGCTACTCGTACTTTAGCAGATCTGGGGCAGGTTGTAACAATAAGAGCCTGGAAGGAAGTCTGGGCTATGGCTGAAAGGAGAGGTGCAAAGGGCCCTGTGAAGGTCTCGAGGACCCAGATGTGGGTTGATTTGATAAAGGCTGGGGTAGTGAAAGAAAAACTTGATGGGCAGCCCAAGAGGATCTTATTAGAACTGTGGTACCAATTAAAGCCAGAGCAGCAGTTCCAGCTGCTGAGGTCCAGGACACAGAAACTGGAGTCAAAGCCTCATGTCTGGCCTGTGTCCCTGTAAAATTTCCTGGGGCACAGTACTCAGGATTCGACTGGGCCCTCACCCCCACAGGAGGATGTTTGGGCACTGTGGTTCAACTGAGGGGGGGTCAAGGTCCCCACCTTGGGGGATGTGGTGGGGACCAGAGACCAAATGTAGAATTAGCAATTCATTGGTTCCTTGTGAATGCACAACATGTCCTGGCGCTGGTGGACACAGGAGCTGAGTGTGCTCTGATTTCTGGCAACCCTGAACGTTTTCCTGGGACCCCTGCTGTGATAGATGGCTGTGGGGGTAAGGCAATTAGAGGGAAGAAAGCCCAAATCCCATTGGGGATACAGCATTTACCCCAAAAGGTGTATACTGTGTACATTTCTCCCATCCCTGAATATATTTTGGGAGTAGATATCCTGCAGGGCCTGTGGTTACAGACCACTGCAGCTGAGTTCAGACTGAGGTACATGTGGTAAAGGCAGTTCTGAGGGGACATGCTCAGCACCCACCTGTAGCTCTGCCTGGACCTCAGCAGGTGACAAATACTAAGCAGTATAAATTGCCTGGGAGGCACAAGGAAATTGGAGAAACTCTCCAGGAGTTGGAGAAGGTGGGCATCATAAAGCCCACTCATAGTCCTTTTAATTCCCCAGTGTGGCCAGTGAAAAAGCCAGATGGCTCCTGGCATATGACCATGGATTACAGGGAATTGAATAAAGTCACACCCCTTTTGCATACTGCTGTCCCCTCTATAGCAGCCCTTATGGACACACTAAGTCATGAACTAGGGATGTATCATTATTTTGTTGACTTTGCTAATGCTTTCTTCTCTATTGACAGAGCACAGGAAAGTCAGGAACAGTTTGGATTCACATGGGAAGGCCGGCAGTGGACATTCACTGCCCTTCCACAAGGGTACCTCCACAGTCCCACCATTTGTCATGGACTTGTAGCTCAGGACTTGGCCATATGGAAGAAACCACAAATGGTGCAGTTGTATCACTATATTGAAGATATTATGCTCAAGTCTGATTCTCTTGCAGATTTAGAAGGGGCAATTCCTACATGTTAAATTCTTAGGGGTTGCCTAGTCGGGTAAAACTAAAGTTATTCCTGAAGCAGTCATAAACAAGGTCCAGGCTTTCCCTACCCCTACTACTGTAGCAGTATTACAAGAGTTTTTAAGCTTTTGGGCTACTGGAGAGTGTTTATCCCGCACTTGGCACAAATTATGAAATCCTTATACTGGTTGGTACAAAAGGGCATCAGATGGGACTAGGATGAGACATATGCAGCTGCTTTTACTGCTACTAAGCAAACAGTCAAGGCCATAAACACCTTGAGTGTAATGGACTCATTAAGGCTCTGTGAACTAGATGTTCCTGTAACTAAAGATGGTTATGGATAGGGTCTTTGGCACCCACTTTAAAAGACATGCCAACCCATTGGATTCTGGTCACCACTATGGAAAGGAGCAGAGGTCTGGTACACCTTGATAGAGAAGAAACTGGCTGTTGTATACCACACCTTGCTGGCTATGGAGCCCATCACTGGAACAGCTCCAGCCAAGGTAATAACTCCCTATTCCACCACAGGGTGGTTGTGAGACTGGACCCAAAGGCCACAGAGTGGCATGGCAGACGCCTACACTGGCCCAATGGGGTGCATATTTACATCAGCATAGCGTCCTCTCTACTAGCCCCTTAAGTGGAGAACTCCAATTCTTACTGGGGCTAGTGACCTATACCAGTGGAAAGCAGGAAGACCTTGTTTTTGAGCCATTGGTAGCCAAGAGTCCTTATCAGGAGGGAAAAGCCCCTATTCCTGAAGATGCTCGGTATATAGATGGCTCCAGTCATGCGCAGCCCCTGAAGTGGAGGGCTGTGGCTTTCCATCCTGAGACTGAGACAATATGGATGGAGGATTGAGAGGGGAAGAGCAGCCAATGGGCTGAGTTGCGTTCAGTATAGCTCATGATCACCCAGGAACCCTCCCCTATAGTTGTCTGCACTGACAGCTGGGCTGTCTATCAGGGCTTGACCCGGTGGCTACCAACATGGTACCATGCCAACTGGATGTTTGGTCACTGGCCCCTGTGGGGGCAAGAGTTGTGGCAAGACCTGTGGGCCTCTGGTCAGACTAAGACTTACCGTGTATCATGTGATTGGCCGTTTGCCTTTGGCATCCGCAGGGAATGATGAAGCAGACACATTGTCCCAGGTGCATTGACTAGAAGGAAAGCCTGCCTCTGATGGAGCCCAATGGCTCCATCAGCATTTGTTGCATGCAGGACAAAAGACAATGTGGGCTGCAGCCCATTGGTGGGGCTTGCTGTTGACCTTTGAAGAAATACACAGAGCCCAGAAGTAGTGCCTTGTATGCTCTAAGAGGGACTTACACTGAGTCCCGCAGCAACATGGGACAATAGTAAAGGGGCCTATACACCTTGCCAGATGGCAGATAGACTATATTGGGCCTCTGCCCATATCATGACTTGTGTGGACACAGCTACTGGCCTGTTGGTTACTTTTCCTGCATATTGTGCAGATCAGCAGACCACCAAAAGTGGGCTAGAGTGTCTCTTTGCAGCCTATGGTTAGCCACAGGTGATTGAGAGCAATCAAGGCACCCACTTTACTGGACATGCACTACAAGAATGGGTGTAGCAGTTAAGAATAAAGTGGAAGTTTCATGTACCATATGACCCTACCAGGGCAGGCATGATAGAGAGGTACAATGGTTTGTTGAAATCTGGCCTAAGAAAGACAACAATAGTCCATGGAGGTGGTCAGTTGGCTTATGGACAGTGCTACAGCATTTGAATGACAATCCCTGAAAAGGAGCCTTGAGCCCTGTGGACATGGTAACACACATTGCTGCCTCTCCTATACAATGGTATGTGCAGACCAAAGAGGAGTTACTGAAGCCAGGATGTGGTCAGCAGAGCAACATCCAGCTGCCAGCCCCTACTGCATTAAACCCTAGAGACACTGTTGAGTGGATGTGGCCCTGGACATTTCGACACATGGACCAGTGATGGCTGGCCCTTCTGGCACCTTGGGGAAAAGGCCTGGAAGCTGGCCTTGTGTGTATTCTTGGAGTAACAGTAGAGTGGCTGCCAAATATCATGGTAGTGTACCCAAAATGTCCAGGAGGTAAGAGCATCTTACAGGGAAGTTTTGTTTTATCTTTATGGCCAGTGCATGCACCTCCCATAGCCCTATATATTGACCCATCTGTAACTCCCACAGGGAGGGGGGTGAAGGTCTGGTATACCAAACCAGGATGATATCCCATTCCTGCCACTGTCCTATCACAGGACCACTCTTTTACATGTATCCTACCTGATGGACAAGATTTGCCTATGCTGATGTCATTAAAACATGTATTTTATCACTCTTAAGGTTATTTTCTTCTACAATTCTTGTTGCCTGGATGCATCCCCTGGCTGCAGCTGTGGCATGATTACTGTGAACTCCCTACCCATTCAGCTACTGCCTGCCTGTGGAGTGGATGAGCTATGGACTTAATCTGCATAGGACTTTGAACCTAGCTGAATCCTCTGGCTTGAGTATTATCATGATTTTATTGTTATTAGTCTGATTACAGTGTTCCAGGGTTCTTGCACAGGGGCCATTGTGGAAGATGGGGAACAAGTCAATTGTGAGGCGAGATTTCTAGAGGGGGGTGCTGTGGGTAAAATTACAGTATTTCCAGAATCCCTTGCCTGGCTTGAGTGCATCTCCATATCAATAGGTGTTTCCAAGGGGTGGAGAGAAATAGTCCATCTCCATATCAGTAGGTAATTACAAGGGAGAGTGAGGGCATATCTGGATTGGAGAGGTTTGGTGGGGTCCCTTTTTCTGCAGCTGGGTCATTAGAGACACAGGTGAGCAGGAGTGGATGACTGCTTCTAAGCAATAAACAGGTTTCTCCCACTTTATTTCTCCCTTTGACTGATTTTGGTTTCAAAGGCATTTTGCCCCAGGATCTTCCCCCCAGAGTTACAATTTATCAATAAAACTGGGAGAAGAAACCTCTTAGCTCATGTCATATTTAATGGCAAAAAAGTACACCTTTCCTCCTTAGACTAGGATCAAGGAAAGGATGCATGCTTCTGCCATATCTATTACATACTACTGAGTGAAATGATGTGAAATAGATTGGTTAATTTTGCATGTTATTATGTATTATATGTATTATTAAATAATAATAAAAATAAATTTAACAGGAGAAATGTAAGACTTCTACACTGAAACCTACAAACGTTGCTGAGAGAAATTAAATATGACCTAAATAAGTGGAGAGATATTCCATATCTGTAGATTAAAAGACTTAATATAATTAAGATGGAAGTTTTCCCAAAATCAATCTATAGATTCAATAACAATGCCAATCAAACACCTAACAGGCTTTTTGTAGAAAATGATAAGCTGATCTTAAAATTTATATGGAAAAATAGAGATACTAGAATGCCAGAACAATTTTCAAAAAGAATAAATTTTGGGATTTGATGCTACCTGATTTCAAAATTTAAAGCTACAGTAATTAAGACTGTGGATTTCTAGACTAAGATAGGCCTAAGTCAAATCTAGGCATTATTAGACTAAGATAGGCATCAATGAAACAGGACTGAGAGTTCAGAAAAAAACCATACATGTAAAGTCAGTTGATTTTCAGCAAAAGTGCCAAAGTTCAATGGGAAACACAATCTTTTTGCCAAATGATACTAGAACAAATAGATAACTGCATGTAGAAAAGATAAAATGAAACTTAGATCTCTATCTCATTTCACAAACAAAAGGTATCTGGAACTGGATAAAAGACCTATATGGAAGACATAAAACTAAAAAACTCTTAGAAGAAAATGTAGAATTCCTTCATAACATTAGGTTAGCAAACAATTCTTGGATATGACATGAAGCACAATCCATAAAAGAACACCTGATAAGTTGTACTTTACCAAAAATCAAAACTTTTGCACTTCAAAGGTAACATTATGAAACTGAAAGGACAAAACCAGTATTGGGAGAAAATAATTACAATCATATGTATGTCTGATAACGGACTTGTATCTAGAATACATAAAGAATTATTGCAATTCAATTATAAGAAGTCAGGTCTATTTAAAAATGGGCAAAGATTTTAGTAGATACTTCAACAAAGAAGATACACAAATGTATATTAAGTACATGAAAAGTTGTTCGACATCATTAATAATTAAGGAAATGCAAATTAAAACCACAGTGAGAAATCAATTTGACTGATGAAAAGGCTTCTTAAAATGTAAAATGTAAATTTACTATAAGATTCAGCAACCACTAGAATGGCTAAAAATCAAAAACATAACAATAAGTACTGGTGAAGATTTGGAGAAAGAGTAATATTGCTAGTGGCAATGAAAAATGATACAGTAACTTTGGAAATCAGTTTGGAAATTTCTTAAAAAGTAAAATATAAATTTACCATAGAACACAACAATTCCATAAAATTCCAACTATAAATTAGTCACAGGGGTGAAAGTACTGCACAGGGAATATAATCAATAATACTGTAATATCTTTGTATGCAGACAGGTAGTAACCACATTTACTGGAACATTTAATACTGTAGCTATTGTTGAATCACTGTGGTGTACACTAGTAACCAATATAATACTGTATATCAACTATGCTTCATTGAAAAGAAGACACAACAACTCCACTTCTAGATAGCTACCTAAGAGAAATAAGAATGTATGGCCTCACAAAGACACGTATAGGAATGTAATGAACTGCCAAGTGTGGAGGGGTTAATTAGGGCAATGAGCCAAAGTGAAAATACCTGTCATGCCTTTATTCACTTACTGCAACAGTGCAAGCAAGGGGCCAAAAAGACAGACACTGGCTCCCCAGGGTTCCATTTTTCCCCAGGAAACAACATTGGTAAAGATATGCAACACAGAAGGGTGGAATCATTTCACTGCAAGAAGCCCAGAACAAAGAAGTCTCCTGCCTTTTTACGGAAGGGAGAGTCTAAGGGAGAAGAGGAAATGGTCTCCTTCTGCTGATGGGGAGGTCTCAGCAAATTACCTGTAAAGTGCCTCAGCTATATCAGTGCCTCTGATAAGAAGGCCTTCTAATAAAAGTTCCCTTGACTAGAAACTCAGGTATGCCTATGAGCATAGCTGGGGATAGGGACCTGAGTCCTTGACAACAACTCTTTGCAAAAAACTGCAATGCCCTGGATGAACACCAAGTGCACTGTGGGAAGGGCAGCATCCCCCACAAGGCCCACCAGGCAAAGCCTTGCAATTGCCTATGGTCAGGTCTGAAAGATCACACATAGGATTCTGGTCTGGAGCCAGACTCCTCAGAATGTTTATAGAGGCATTATTCATAACAGCCAAAAACAAAACAATCCAGATGTCTACCAACTGGTGAATAGATAAACAAAATGTGGTGTATCAATACAATGCAATATTATTCAGAGGGATTAATTACTGATACATGATATAGCATAGATGAACCTTGAAAACATTATGCTAAGTAAAAGAAGCCAGATACAAGAGACTACATAATATACAATCTCATGTATATGAAACATCCAGAGAGAGGAAGTTTAGAGACATGAAGCAAATATGCGCAGTTCCATAGGAATGGGCATGGGAGTGGTAATTAATTGCAGGTGGGTACAAGGAACTTTTTGGGTGGTAGAAATGTTCTAAAACTGAATTGTGGTGGTAGCTGCCTAACTTTGTTGATTTAATTTTTTAAATCACTGAATTGTACATTTTAAAAAGGTGAATTTTATGGTATGTGAAGTGTATCCCAATATATTTTTTTAAACTCTAAAAAAAAGAGAAAAAGATAATCAACTGAAATTTTATTGTTGTGGTTCTAAATTCACACCCATACATAGTTGGTGCAAGCAATGGCTGTACAAATTAAGGCAATGTGTGACAGGAGCAATCCCCCAAGCAGAGAGGAATATTTTGTCACCAGCTTTATTTAGAATTGCCTTTTTTTACTGTAACAAAATCTGACTGGCTTTTACTCTGTTTTATTATTGTTTTAGAATTCTCTTTACAAAATGGTACCCCCTTAATGCCTAAACCAAGGCAGCCGGCTCTCACAGCCCCCTACTGACTATGGCACTTGCTGAAAGTATAAATAAATATTTATGAGAAATTGTTGATATTCTATCATTTTTGACTTACAAAAACAGCAATTTTGTGAGGTTCAACCTAATATAACCCTTATGGAGGACAATTTGATAATACTTTTCATAATTAAAAATCTACTATCTTTAATCCAGTAGTTCTATTTCAAGGAATTTATCCTACTAGGATAGTTTATTCTAGGAATTTATATTTACTTATGCATAAAGTCACTTTTGTTTAAGAATATTCACTGTAGCATTCTTTATAATTGGAAATAGTGAACATAACCAAAATGTCCATATATAAAGAACTGATTAAATAAATTATAATACATGCCTATAATGAACTACTATGCAAATATTATCAAAACTAAAGAACTGATTTATTTACATGATGTGTTGGAGCGGTATAGTGGTTGAGGGCAAATGCTCTAGAGTCAAACTGATACTATTTGAACCCAGCTACACCACTTATTTATGAGAGTTACATGACCTCTCTGTTCTATATTTCCACATCTGCAAAATGGGGATAAAATAATATAAACCTCATATAGTTAAGATAATTAAACAGATTTTTACTTGTGAAGTTCATCAAAGAATATCTGGAACATAATAAGTGCTCTGTAAATGTTAGCTATTATGATTCTCTACAAAATAAGTTGTTAGGTGAACAAAAAAGAGCAAGGGTGTGAAATAAGATGTATAGTGCTACATTAAACATTCATGATTCAATAAAGTAATATATATGTGTATATGTGAATATAATTCATATTGTATATGAATATAACATATCTAAAAGGATACATAGGCACCAATATCACTGGTTGCCTCCAGTGACGATCAGTAGATAGCCAGAGAACCACTGCATATTTTCTGAATGTTGTTCAGTGTGCATTTCTTTAAAAAGTTAAATGATATTTTTATTTTTAAAATATCTATAGTGCAGTAGCTTTAAGCTTTGTTTAAAGCTGCATTTTCTCAACCTATTTTTCTACAAAAACACTTTTCTCGAGGAACACCTAAAAATTATCTAGTGTTCCAAAGAAGACCATTTTGAAAACATCACTGCAGGCTATAGTCACTGAAATTTGCAGAAGAGAATGACACATTCAGAGCAGAGATTTGAGACCTTTTGTTTTTTCAATAGTGTTCTCTTTTGGACATGATAGGTGACTTCTTTTATTGAATATTCAAGTTTGAAATGCAATTACTTCATAGCATGAATGAGTAAGAGAAAACAAGTTTTAGAATACATGCTTTGAGAATAAAACCAAAGACACAAATACAGCTTTTGTCAGCAACAAAATATTTTTGATTTCACCAACTCTACAAATATGTCACAGAACGGATCCTATATGGGAACAGTTGTATAGTGTATAGTGATGTCTTCCTTCTCCAAATTCAACTATTTTTCCCAGAGCAACTGAGCCCGGGGAACTTAACACCGGGTTCCCACTTCCCAGACAGACAGGCCCTCCGTGCAGGACCTCCCATGATCTCTCGTCTCTGACCCTTGTCTCCACTTTCAGACTACCAATCTAGCTTGTATCCTCATTGCACCAGTGAGGGAAGCTGCCAAGCACAGAAAGGATGAGAATTTGGGGTAAAATCCCACAGGTAACAAGTGGTGGAACCACAGTTGTCCCCAAGCAGTATGCCTTGAGGAGCTTGTGACCTCAGCCACCACAGTACACTCCTGCCGGAAACATTCATGT
Source organism: Smutsia gigantea (assembly GCA_032199065.1). NCBI lineage: Eukaryota > Metazoa > Chordata > Mammalia > Pholidota > Manidae > Smutsia > Smutsia gigantea. The sequence continues at coordinate 17,476 of JAVSCE010001569.1, read as the reverse complement.
CCTACTTCACGTGCAACACCATACATCAGCTTTATCACCTCCAAGAATCCTCAAGATGAAAACTTTAATCATCCTAGAGTTAAAGCGTATGCTAATGAGAAGGCATTTATTTTCCATTTAGTTAAAAGTTTTGAACTCTTAAATGAACTTGTTGGGATTTTCATCATTTAAAATGAAAATCGAAAAAAAAAAACCTGCTAGTCCTTAAATTGGTATTTCTCTACACAGTTTATATTATACCAAATGTTAACAGGTGTTTAGGCAAATTGGGCATCAGTGATCAAATACATTTTGGAAATACTGGATTTAAGCAAAGTTGGCCCATTTTCATTATTACCAGACTTCTCCTAACTTCAAAAATGCTCATATTTATTGTGACTCTCCCAGTGGGGGACAGAGTACAAAGTATTTCCCATAATCATTAATAGCTCTCAGACTAGTGTTCTATAGCAAGCAATTTGGGAAAAAATTCCCTAACGAAACAAAGGCAGCTTTTAAAAATGAAAAGTAAATGTGCATATTAAAGTGTATGCACTCCTGCTTCTCATAACCCAGACTTAAGTCATTATTTATCAAGTGTTTGTGAGGTAAAAATTTGTATACTGAACATCTAATGCCCCTAGAGCCACAGTGTGTATACCACCCTATTTGGGTGGCACCAATCTTCACTTGAATAATGTTAAGAGTCAATCAACTAAGAATCATTTATAGAGCTCTTCATCGCAGGCACTATGCTAAGCATTAAAGGTACACAGAACAGAATAGACATTATCTCTGCCTCAAATAGTTTACAGCCTTGTAGTAAATATACATATTAAATTAATAATTTCAGTTAATGAAATGATTGCAAAAGTGAAAAGTGCTGAAATGGAAAGGTAGAAGACTGGATGAAAACCTAAAGTGGAGTCCTCACTTAGGTTGGAGAGTGAAGTAATTCTTCTCTGAAGACACTTGATAAATTCGTTTAAATTTGCCAGGAAAAACAAAAAAAGAAGAAACAGCGTCAGCAAAAGGAAGTACATTTGGGAGAACCCAGTTGAAAGAGAGACATGACACATTCAACAAGCTGGAGTAAGTTCAGTAGGACTGGAGGACATAGAGGGAAGGACAAAGTGATGCCACATGTGGGGTGCAGCCAGCCTTCACTCTATGGGGTAGGTGTGGTGCTGCGTGTTACAAAGAAAGCAAAGACGTGAAGGAGCTTGGGAGGCAATTGTAAAAACATGAAGGAAAAAGGAACTGACTTATACTGAGTATATAACAAGGATGAGGTCTTGTGCCATGTGCTTCAATGCATTAACTCACTTAATTCTTACAATGGACCTTTAAGCAAGGAATTGTTGCCCATTTTATAAATGAGGACATAGATAATAAAAAAATTAGGAAAATGACTTTCGTAAGATTATGTAGCTAGTCAGTGGCAGAGCCACTATTTGACTTTCAAATCCCTGCTCATAACAGCTACTTCCTGAGCTAAAGGTAGAGAGAACAGGAATCTGGATGAAAAGCAGTGGGAAAAGGAGAGGAGGGGCAGAGGTAAGAGACATGGAGATGGCCTGTCCACTAGGGATCCACCTGTAGGAAATGAAGAGCCCATTCTGATCCCTGTGGACGGAGATGTTCCAAAAGAAAAACAAAAGCAAAACACCAATGAAACAAAAAAACAAAAAACCCTGACCCTGTAAAAGGAAAACATTCTCTCTAGCTTCACTTGAGAGTTCATAAGGCCTTTGGGAACCCAAATAAACAGAGTAAAATGGTGATTGCCCGGAGCTTGGAGGTGGGGGAAATGAGGGGACTTTGGTCAAAGGGTACCAACTTTCAGTTAGAAGATAAATAAGTTCTGAGGATCAAATGTACAGCATGGTGACTATAGATAATAAGACTGTATTTTATACTTGAAATTGCTGAGAGTAGATCTTAAGCATTCTCACCAAAAGAAAAAGGTAACTATGTGGGGTAATGGATGTATTAATTTAACTTGATTGTGGTAATAATTTTACAATGTATTTGTATATTAAATCATCACCTTGTTCATTTTAAATATATCTAATTCTACTAATCAATTATACCTCAATAAAGCTGGGGAAGAAATGGCTGACATTACCATTATGTAACCCAGATGCTAGCTCAGGCATTCCTCTCTCTTAGAGATCTAGGCAAAATGAACAAAATCCCCTTCCTGTCTCCGGTTTCAGACTACATAAGTCCACATGCCTCTCCTCTGAATTCTCAGAGGTTTGGAATCTTCAAGATATCCTTGCATTTCAAGAGGTATATCAACAGTTGCTGCCTCTAGCTAGTAAATCAGAGTGTGAAATTTATCCCCTATACCACTTTGTTCTCTTATACACAAACACACACTTCACTTCCATAAACCATCTCATAGATTTGTCCAAACCAACAGCACAAAATATTGAGGGTTGAAGGAATGGTTTATGTCAGGTGGTGCACAGCCTTCCTCCATCCACTAGATGAATCTGCTCTCTCCCCTCCATTCTTCTCCGTTTATTTTTATTCCCTGTTACCCTCTGAAACAAAGAAAGCAAATTTGTCATCACTTCTCAGGCATAGTACATTACCCTTGGAGTTTCACTATTCATCCAAGAAATTTACCAAATAATATCTTCCAAACAAATAAAAAGCTCTCAATGAAAGTAATATAGGTGAATAAAATTTTCTCTGCCTTCTCTTAATTGCTATTATTACAGTATAAATGATAACTGCATACTTATTAACACAAGTGCCAAACACTGTGCTGAGTACTTTAAAAGCATTATTGCATTTAATAATGCAAAAGTCCTCACAAAAGTTTTATGACAGAGGTATTATTTTATGTGTATATTACCTATTAGAAAACTGCGGGTGAAGAAGTTTAATGAAATGACTTGCACAAGGTCACAAAGCTAGTTAACTGTGAAGCCTGCATTTTTATCCAGGACGTACCATCAGAACTTCCCTGCCAGCACACCCTGCTTCTCAGTCTTATGGAGAGACTCAGGTGGTGAAATGATAGACAAGAGCAAAAAAGGTGCTGAAGTTCTACCAAACTAGGAGGATAGGCTGAATTTCTAGGCAGGACAAGCAATTTTCCAAAAATCTTTTGTTGAGTTCTTAGGTTGGAATGATTGATCTCCTGCATGACAGTTTCCTAAATTGCATGTCACCTATTCGAAATGTATAGTTTGATGGGTCCACAGAAGAGGGGATTGTGAGGGAAAGGGAGGAGGAAAACCATTCAAAGAAGCACAAAATTTAATTAAGGAAAACATTAGATCAATTAAGACTAAACGATGGTATAAAACATTAAGGTAAAACATGTATTAGTGTGACATTTGCATTTTTATGAAGCATGAATCACAAAGAAATAATATATGCAGCTAAATTTCAGTTAACTTCCTTTTAAAAGTCTTGTTACCATGGCAATGCCAAGAACGAGTTTTCACAGGATGTAAGATGGATTTTTTGATTTCTTAAAAGCAGTTTAAATAAAAACTAACAAAAGCATGGCGTTCTTTCATTTTTCTTACGTGACCAATGGCCACCGAGAATAAGAATCACCTAGATATCTATTCCAAAAATTACACGAAGAAAAGATGCTAAAAGATGAACTGGATATCCTTGTTATATTTCTTTTATTTTTTAGTCCTTTTTAGCCTCTTGTATATTTTTAATAGGTCAATTCAAAAAGCTATGCCTAGGAAAACATTGTAATTGTGAGAGAGACAAAGGAGAATATTGTATTCTTGGCATTCTCTATTATGTTACCTCTGCTGGTTTAATTAGGAAGTTTTTAATAACAGTTACTCTCATTACAGAGATCAGTTAAAATTCCACTATAAAGGCCATCTTTGACAGCCAACAGCTAAATGGTTTGCCTTCTGAATTCCAGATCTAAGAAAACTTGCCTTCTTCTCTAATGAGTAATAGGGGATTGAGGTTTCTAGGCTACAAAAATCCTGTTGTGGCAAAAAAGGCAGAAACCTAACTCTGAAATCAATACCGTATTACTCTCTCCACAGGCAAGAGCTGCTGGGTCAGGGGAATCATGAAAAATTCATAGCGGAGGTGGCCAAGTCATCCATAAGATAGAGAAAATGATGCTATCTCTAAAGATCCCCTGAGCAATTGAAAGCACTTTATAGATTTCGCTGTGGATAAGTTGCTAGTGTGTTTCGTCTGGGTGCCTTAATGCTGCCGCGATCTTATTTTTGACAGTCAATAAGGATGTTTTGATCTATATTTACAGGGTCCTATTTACAATAGTTCTTAGACTCTTCATGGCATTTGGAGGGTAGTAGTCACAGGGATACGGCCTGAAGCTGCCTCAGTCTTGAAGATTCCCCTTGATTAGGCCTGTCCTGGTCCAGTCTTTGCTCCCTGCACTTCTAATGGAAACAAACCTTTGAGTGTTAGATTATTTATAGATGCGTTTAATTTTCAAAACAGCCCTGCAAATTAAGCATTGTTATTATTATTCCCATTTTATACATCAGGAAATGAAGTTCAGAGAGGTAAAGTGACATTCTAGATCACACAGAAGGTCAGAACATGAATCAGGATTCTAGGCCAGCTGTTTCTCAACTCAAAGACCTCTAAGAATTCAGAAAACGTGTTTGCTTGCTTCAAAGGATCTTAAGATCCTTTCTACACTTCTTCATTTAAGGAGATTTAGTCAATAAGTTACGTTCATGGTGTCACAGCAGGCAAAGCTCTGTGTAGGCCCAGGCTAGGGCTACTGTCTCTGGCCTTTGCAGTCCATTTTAACTTTTATCTCTGCTTCCCACAAACTACCTATATGATAAACACAAAATTCCTCACTCTGACATCCTACTCATATTTCAAAATGCTGCTCAAATAATACTTGATATTCACACATACAGAAGGTCATTAAGATTATTATGAACTTTCTCCAATATGCCAACACTTCCATGTCCTTGGCAGCCATCACGCCCTTGAGAGAGGCTGAAGAATTGCAATGTTCCTGCTGTTTGGCTGTCCCAGTTTCTCCCAAATAAAATAAAACCCAGGAACCAGCTTTATTTTGCTAAACTACTGATTTATCTCTCAATGGCTATTATTTAGGATAAAGCCAAAACTCCTTAGCCAGAATTCATGCCTAAGCTTTCAAGTAACAGAGATTTTCTATGTAAACACAAAACATAGCCCCTGTTATTATCAACATCCCACACCACAGTGGTACATTGTTACAAATAGTGAGCCTAAACTGACACGTCATTTACCACTGTATATAGTTTACATTAGGGCTCATTCTTGGTGGTATATATTCTTTGTGTTTGGACAGTGGATAATGGCATGTCCCCACAGTTACAGTATCATACAGAGTATTTTCACTTTCTCCCTGTGATAATCATTCCCTCTCCTATAAGTCAACTATATCTCTTTTGGCTCGTAATCACACTTTGCCTTAAATACATTTTATTTCCGTGTCTCTTTAGTCTACAGCAAGACTATGATCTACTTAAAGCCAAGATCACCTGGGTCTCACTCACGTCTAAGTTTATAGAAGTGCCAGGTACTGTGGCAGTCTGTTTACATTCAGATCTCATTTAGCTTGACTTCTGTAGCTGATATTTCTCTTTTATAAACTCCCTGGCACTTCAGGAATTTAGCATGATCTTTTATTGCTTTCTAATACTATCTTGAACAAAAGACGAATTTAACCAACAATCTCCAGAACAGTCTTCAAGGAAACCAGTAATCCCTGTGGTTGAATTACATGGGGGAAGTGAGACTGCCTACCCTTAAATATTTTGGAAATACCTGGGTTAGATTCACTCACTGTCAAATGCCTTTTAAATGTCAGGTTCACTGTTAGGAAATGAAGCAATACAAAGCAAATACAAAAAAGAAAACTACCCCCCCTCTCCAGGGGCTCACGGTCTACTGAGAAAGTATTAAAAGAAATATCATGGCTAGCTGTTGAAAGAGTCAGCAAAGGAAAGGGGAGGAACCAACAGGAGGGAATATATAGAGTCGGGGGTGAGGAGCACTCGCCATTCTAATGTACTGTCCATATTGCTTAAATACAAAATTAAAAATAAAAATTCTTCTCTCACTATATATTTTCGATCCTATTCTGGATTTTTTGTTTTACTTTACAAAAGAAATGAATTAGAAAGTCACTGGCAACAGAAATTTCTCATCCATGGTAAGCCTTTGAATAAGCACTTAGTGCTCTTTGTAGTGGGGAAGAAAGGAGGCTTAGAGAGCCTAGAGAGGTTGTCAGGCAAGTCTCAACCTCCGCGGGAGAAAGGGCGCATTGTGACCAGATCCATCCAAGCCTCAACCTGCTGTGGCACACTGAGAGGCTTAATCCTACAAATTGCCTTAAAATACCCCATCAATGGTGCCACCAAAGCAGATGCATTAGAGATCATAAAGGGAACCAAGCAGGAAGAAGAAAGGAAAATTTTCACACTAGGTACTTAGAAGACGCTGTGCCTTTTGACATCTGTTTGGCAATGGCCTGGCCAAACTCCAAATCTGGTAATTATCCTATTCATCACTAAATACATCTAGTGGCCTGAACAATAGCTCAAAAAAATAGGACACTCTAATAATGATAGTGAAAATAATGATAATAAAAACTACTATTTATTGCAAATCTACCACGCGGTATATTCTTTATATATATGATCACATCTCATTATCACAAGAACTCTACAAGATTGGTAATTTTTTACCACACACACCCCACCTCCACTACCGTCATCATTTTACAAAAAAGATAATATCTGAAATTTGAAGGGCAAGTGTAACAGTCACTTTCCCCAGGTAACGCAGCTAGAAAGTGGCAGACTCAGAATTTGAACCCAGGCCCGGCTCGCACTGATGCTGTCACCTCTACTAATGTATATTGCCTGTCATGCAATGTTCCTATATCGCTTAACATGGGAAAAGGCCCATATGTAACCACAGGGCTCTACATTCAAGGATAACAGCTACACACAGAACTGAAGGAAGAGCAAAAGCTACTTTCCACACACCAGAAGTCAAGACCAGATCCAGTGAATGATTCCAGGAGAAACAAAGCATAAATATGTTGGCCTCCTTTCTGTGTTTCTCAGTTTTGATCATTTTAAAGTTTTTATCGTTATGACCTAGGGGGAAAAATAGTAAGAAGGGATAAAAGTCACAAAATATAATGAAGAGAGATTAGATAAAAGTAAAAATAATGGCAACACATCTAAAGGAAGTTGGAGAATAAAAAAAGCAGAAATGGCTTACCAATCACAAATAATATGAATTCAGTGGATATCAATCAAAGGATAATATGCTCAAAAAGCAAAACAAGTCCATCATGGTATAAGAGCAAGGAAGATTAAAATCTGAGGACCAAAGTTTGAGTCATGTTTTACCATTATTTACCTCTATGACCTTAGAAATTAATTTCTCTGTGCCTGTTACTTCAAAGGTAAAATGACAGAAATAATATATTATTATTCTTTTTCAGAGTTATGAGGATTAGGTATAATAGCAAAAGTAAAATTTTTATAAATTCTAAAAACACACACAACTTTCAATTATTTTTTATATTTTCTATGACCTACTGCTCTGAAAAAGAATCAGAAGGCAAGGCATTTAGTGTAAAATAACTAGAAAATAGATGTAAAGCAACATACAAGCAAATGTATGACAATAGAAAATAAAAGGCAAAAAAGGGTAAGGCTGGTCAGAAAAGGAAGACAAAGGAAAAAAAAAACATTTACTGGGCCCTTATTTAGTGTCAGGAAGTTTCAAAAAATCTTATTTAATTGCCTTCAACTTTGAATGGGGGTATTATCTCCCCTTATTTTACAGAGAAGGAAAATAAAGTTCAAAAGTAAGAAGAAATTCACCCGAAGTCACAAAGCTAGTAAGTGTTGGAGTTTTAATTCAGACCCCTACTTCTCAGACTCCAAAATCTGCATTTCAGGGGCAGTAACTCCTGCGCTGGGTCCTGCAGGAAGCGCAGCACTGCACAGCACTGCCCGGAAACAAGCCAGACCACAGCGCGACCTGTCTAGCTCTTCCTTTGCCATCTGGCTGCAAACAGATGCTGGACTCAAGTAAGATGAACAGGGAGAGTTTAATAAAGTATCAGTTTACAAGGGTATGAACAGAGGAAGGAAAACCAACCAGGAATAATGAGGTACCTCAGCTCTAACAGCAGCAGACATCTGTTACCTTTCTCTGTGCTGGTGGAGGCCTACCTAAGGCTCCCTAGGTGTAAAGGATCATGGGGAGAGAGTAGTTACTAAAACCTGGCAGATGTAAAGGTGGCTTTAAGAGAGGAGGAATAAATATTCCAAACTTAACTCCTCTCCCACCTTGTGACATCTTGCCAGTGCCTCTCACTGGCACTCCACAGCCAGCCAGCGTATAAGGGAGCCTGCTGATTCAGTCCACAAAGACCAGCCTCTTGGACTCTAAGCCAGGTGGAAAAGAGTGCAAAATAGACCTAAAGGGGCAAATATAAAATATTCAGAACACTACTGAAATAACCAAGTGGATTTTTAGATATCGACCATATTGTTAGAGGTAGATTCTTGTTCTTACCAAAAACTATGACTACAGAATAGAATACTTTATACTAAAATCAATGAATCTGGATAAGGAGTAGATGTGGGACTTCAAGTACAAAGAGAAAATATGGTTCACCACCAATGTCTAGAATTTGACCTTGCTTTGTCCTAATTTCCCAGAAAATACTTTTAAAAGTATATTGGACCATCTCAAATTGTTGAATGTAATGATCATTTTACCATTACTTACTATGAATAGAGAAAAATGTCAGAAAAATTATGTCTGTTGAGAAGGTAAAAGGCATCATAAAGTGAGTGGGCTGTGCAAAATAATTTTACAGTTCGGCAAACTCACTTCATAGGGGGTCTTCTTCTGAATCACTTTGGAAATCATGTAAATCTATGATGTGTCTCTATTCTGAGGGTGTGTGTATGTGCATGCGTGTGTGTGTGTGTGTCTGTGTGTGTGTGTGTGTGTGTGTGTGTTGCAGATGGTGATCTAATTCATTCATTCAACAGCTGATGTATGCCTGTCTGAAAGGCTTTATGCTGGGTAATGGTGAGATAAAGATACTGAAAGTATAGAGTTGCAGTAAAAATTGCAATAAAAAAAACCACATGTATCTTTTGACCACCCCAAAACTTAACTACTAATAGTCTACTGTTGAATGGCAGCCTTACTGATGACTTAAACAGTCAAGTAACACATAACTTGATTATACATTATATAGTGTATTCTTACAATAAAGTAAGCTAGAGAAATGAAAATGTTATTGAGAAAAATCATAAGGAAGAGAAAATATATTTACAGTACTATATTATATCAATGCCATAAGTTTACACCACCTTTTTATAAGATGAATTATCTGTCAGCACCTACATCAATATTGTCTTATATGATATGAACAGCTATATGTACTACTAATACTGGACATTGAAAAATGAAAAGATAATGTGAAAAAAATTCACATTTATTTACAAGTATAATGATTCACACCTTGGTAACAAACCAGCAGCAATATGATTGCTTTATGGTAGACTAGTATGATTGCTTCATGTTGGCCTAGCTTATACACTAGTGAATGAATCATTATGAAATTTTTATGGCATCCCTTATTATAGTTATATTCATAATACAGCATTGGGCATACCTAACTTTTTCTTAATTTTTTCAATATTTCTAAGCTACACAGTTTTTCTGTGAGTTTTTCCAAGTTGTAAGAAACCTCCAAAATTTTTTTCAGTATATTTGTTGAAAAGAATCTGCATATAAGTGGACCTGTGCAGTTCAAATCTATGTTGTTCAAAGGTCAATGGTATCACTGCAGGAAGCACATAGTCAAGCAGATGTTGTTGTGGTTGTTTTATCTTGTTCCCATGAGTAAAATACTTAATTGCGTAGGAAAAGATTTGAAGTTTACTTCTATTATTATTTTCATAATGTTTACAAGTTGAAGAAAATTGTATCATGTAGTAGGCATCAACAGGCTTTATTGATTAGTGAAAAATTAATATTAGAATCACAGCATTCTGTTATAAATGGAAAACATTACCATGTTCTTTAGGGCTTTTTCCCTCTGTTCATGCTCTTTTTTTTTGTTTAGAACTCTTCTTTTTGCTATGATTTTGACTAACTCCCATTCATTTTAGTAAGCTTTGTGTGAAGTGTGTCATATATACAAGGAAGTAAACAAACTATGAATGCAGATCTTGATTCTTCTTCTTCTTCTTTTTTTTTTTAGAAACCAACACATCTGTATATGCAGCCCTCAAACCAAGAAACAGAATAAAACCAAGATTCTGGAAGACCCTTTCCAGGCAAAACCCACACACCAGAGGTAACCACCGCACTGATTTTAATACTATTGGTCATTTTTGTCTGTTTTCAACTTTATATGAATGGAATCATATGGTACATATTCTTTCATGTTTGGCCCTTTTTCCTCAACCTTATTTTTGATATACTCTGCCATGTTGTTGCATATGTTTTTTAGCACTTTATGTAATTATTAAGTTATAGTTAAATCATTCTCAGTGCTGTATGGTATTCAAAGATACAGACTATGACAATAGCCCAATTTATCAATTCTACTATTTATAGCCATTTGAATAATTCCCAAGTTTTATTATTACAAATAGTGCCACTAGGAATATTTATATAAAAATATTTTCTTAGAATGTTTGTGCACATTTCTGGGACTGAAAAACTAGCACTACTTATAGAGAAAAATGTACATGTGTGTTAGCTCTAGTAGTACTTTTATAGTATTTCCCACAAGTGTTTGCACCAATTCACACTCCCACCAACAGTATTTAAGAGTTCCAGCCCAAATCATTTTTAAAGATTCAATTTAAACTTAGTTATTTCCTTTTGGAAGTATCTCCTGATTACTCCAGGTCATTAATTGCCGTTTACCTGTTGCTGCTACACTATACCCCCATTTTTGCACACTTCTTTCATAAAATCGATTAGTGTTTTTTTCTGTCTTCACCTCTAATATACAAGTGCCTTAAGCACAGAAAGTATATCTTATTCATATCAGCACTCCTAGTAGTGCCTAAGGGTACAGAATGTGAATTCAGAGAATATTTATTGAATAAATGAATAAATTGCATTATTGAATACTACTACCCTTTTTAAAAAATAGCTTTATTAAGATAATTCACATATACTACAATTCACCTATTTAAAGTATATAATTAAATGGTTTCTAGTACATTCAGAGAGTTGTGCAACCATCATCATAATCAATGTTAGAATATTTTTATCACCCTCCAAAAATTTTGTACCCCTTGGTAGTCACTCTACTTTCCATCACCTCGCTAGCCCTTAGGTAACTTCTAATTTACTTTCTATTTCTAGAGCATTGCTCAATCTTTAATTTAATTTCCTGTAAATGGAATCTTATACCATGTGGTCTTATTTTAAAATTATTTTGGTATTATTATTAATCTACAATTACATGAGCAACATTATATTTACTAGACTCTGGCCATCATGAAGTCCCCACCACATACCCCATTACTGCCCATCACTGTCCATCAGTGTAGTAAGATGCTATAGAATCACTTCTTCTCTTCTCTGTGCTATACTGCCTTGCCCGTGCCCTCCCCACCCCCAGATTATGTGTGCTAATCTTAATGCCCCTTTTTCCCCCTTATCCCTCCCTTCCCACCCATCCTCCCCATTCCCTTTCCTTTTGGTAACTGTCAGTCCATTCTTGGGTTCTGTGAGTCTGCTGCTATTTTGTTCCTTCAGTTTTTCCTTTGTTCTTATACTCCACATATGAGTGAAATCATTTGATACTTGTCTTTTTCCACCTGGCTTATTTCACTGAGCATAATACCTTCTAGCTCCGTCCATGTTGTTGCAAATGGTAGGATTTGTTTTCTTCTTATGGCTGAATAATATTCCATTGTGTATATGTACCACATCTTCTTTATCCATTCATCTACTGATGGACACTTAGGTTCCTTCCATTTCTTGGCTATTGTAAATAGTGCTGCAATAAACATAGAGGTCCATATGTCTTTTTCAAACTGGGCTGCTGCATTCATAGGGTAAATTCCTAGGAGTGGAATTCCTGGGTCAAATGGTATTTCTATTTGAGTTTTTTGAGGAAATCTCCATACTGCTTTCCACAATGGTTGAACCAATTTACATTGCCACCAGCAGTGAAGGAGGGTTCCCCTTTCTCCACATCCTCGCAAGCATTTGTTGTTGTTTGTGTTTTGGATGTTGGCCATTGTAACTGGTGTGAGGTGATATCTTATTGTGGTTTTAATTTGCATTTCTCTGATGATTAGCGATGTGGAGCATCTTTTCATGTGCCTGTTGGCCATCTGAATTTCTTCTTTGGACAAGTGTCTGTTCAGATCCTCTGCCCATTTTTTAATTGGATTATTTGCTTTTTGTTTGTTGAGGTGTGTTAGCTCTTTATATATTTTGGATGTCAACCCTTTATCAGATATGTCATTTGTGAATATATTCTTCCATACTCTAGGATGTCTTTTTGTTATATTGATGTTGTCCTTTGCTGATTTCAGCTTGATATAGTCCCACTTGTTCATTTTTGCTTTTGTTTCCCTTACCCGGGGAGATACATTCATGAAGAAGTTGCTCATGTTTATGTCAAAGAGATTTTTGCCTATGTTTTTTCCTAAGAGCGTTATGCTTTCATGACTTACATTCAGGTCTTTGATCCATTTCGAGTTTACTTTTGTGTATGAGGTAAGAAAATGATCCAGTTTCACTCTCTTACATGTAGCTGTCCAGTTTTGCCAACACCAGCTGTTGAAGAGACTGTCATTTCCCCATTTTATATCCATGGCTCCTTAATTGTATATTAATTGACCATATATGTTTGTGTTAATATCTGGACTTTCTATTCTGTTCCACTGGTTGTGGGTCAGTTCTTGTGCCAGTACCAAATTGTATTGATTACTGTGGCTTTGTAGTAGAGCATGAAGTTTTGAAGAGAGACCCCCCTGCTTTATTCTTCCTTTTCAGGATTCCTTTGGCTATTCAGGGCCTTTTGTGGTTCCATATGAATTTTAGAACTATTTGTTCTAGTTCGTTGAAGAATGCTCTAGGTATTTTGATAGGGATTGCATTGAATCTGTAGATTGCTTTGTGCAGAATGGCCATTTTGATTATATTAATTCTTCCTAGCCAAGAGCATTGGATGAGTTTCCATTTGTTAGTGTCCTCTTTAATTTCTCTTAAGAGTGTCTTGTAGTACTCAGGGTACAGGTCTTTCACTTGCTTGGTTAGGTTTATTCCTAGGTATTTTATTCTTTTTGATGCAATAGTGAATGGAATTGTTTTTCTCATTTCTTTTTCTACTACTTCACTGTTAGTGTATAGGAAAGCAACAGTTTTCTGTGTATTAATTTTGTATCCTGCAACTTTGCTGAATTCAGATATTAGTTCTAGTAGTTTTGGACTGGAGTTTTTAGGGTTGTTTATGTACAATATCATCTCATCTGCAAATAGTGACAGTTTGACTTCTTTACCAATCTTCATGCCTTGTATTTCTTTGTTTTGTTTGATTGCCGTGGCTAGGACCTCCAGTACAATGTTGAATACCAGTGGGGAGAGTGGGCATCCCTGTCTTGGTCCCAGTCTTAGGTGAAAAGCTATCAGGTACTTGCTGTTAAGTATGATGTTGGCTGTGGGTTTGTCATATATGGCCTTTATTATGTTGAGGTACTTACCCTCTATACCCATTTGTTGAGAGTTTTTATCATGAATGGATGTTGAATTTTGTCAAATGCTTTTTCAGCATCTATGGAGATGATCATGTGGTCTCTGTCCTTCTTTTCATTGATGTGGTAGATGATGTTGCTGGATTTTCAAATGTACCATCCTTGCATCCCTGAGATGAATCCCATTTGATCGTGGTGTATAATCCTCTCGATGTATTTTTGAATTCGGTTTGCTAATATTTTGTTGAGTATTTTGCATCTATGTTCATCAGGGATATTGGTCTATAATTTTTTTTTTGAGGGTCTTTGCCTGGTTTTGGTATTAGAGTGATGCTGGCTTCATAGAATGAGTTTGGAAGTGTTCCTTTCTCTTCTATTTTTTGGAAAACTTTAAGGAGAATGGGTATTATGTCTTCTCTATATGTTTGATAAAATTCAGTGGTGAATCCACCTGACCTGGGGGTTTTGTTCTTGGGTAGTGTTTTGATTACTATTCAATTTTGTTGCTGGTAATTGGTCAGTTTAGATTTTCTGTTTCTTCCATGGTCAGTCTTGGAAAGTTGTATTTTTCTAGGAACTTTTCCATTTCTTCTAGGTTATACAGTTTGTTAGCATATACATTTTCATAGTATTCTCTAAAAATTCATGTATCTCTGTGGGGTCTGTCGTGATTTTTCCTTTCTCATTTTTGATTCTGTTTATGTGTGTAGATTCTCTTTTTCTTTTAATAAGGCTAGCTAGGGTTTATCTATTTTGCTTATTTTCTCAAAGAACCAGCTCTTGGATTTATTGATTTTTTTCTATTGTTTTATTCTTCTCAATTTTATTGATTTCTTCTCTGACCTTTATTATGTCCCTCTTTCTGTTGACTTTGGGCTTCATTTGTTCTTCTTTTTCCAGTTTCAATAGTTCTGATTTTAAACTATTCATTTGGGATTTTTCTTAACTCTTTAAATAGGTCTGGATTGCAATATACTCCCCTCTTAGAACTGCCTTTGCTGCATCCCACAAAAGTTGGTGCTTTGTGCTGTTGTTATCATTTGTCTCCACATATTGCCTGATCCCTGTTTTTTTAAAATATAATTTATTTTATTATCATTAATCTACAGTTACATGTGCAATATTACGGTAATTAAACTACCCCTTCATAAGGTCCCCCCCACCAACCCCATTAAAGTCACTGTCCATCAGCGTAGTGAGATGCTATAGAATCACTACTTGTCATCTCTGAGTTGTACTGCCCTCCCCGTGCCCCCCCAACATTATATCTGCTAATCGTAATGCCCCTTTTGCCCTCTTATCCCTCCCTTCCCGCCCATTTTCCCCAGTCCCTTTCCCTTTCGTAACTACTAGTAAGTTCTTCGGTTCTGTGAGTCTGCTGCTGTTTTATTCCTTCAGTATTTTTTCTTTTTTTATTTTATTTTTTTTAAATATAATTTATTTTATTATCGTTTATCTACAATTACATGTGCAATATTACGGTTATTAAACTACCCCTTCATCAGGTCCCCCCCACCAACCCCATTACAGTCACTGTCCATCAGCGTAATGAGACGCTGTAGAATCACTACTTGTCTTCTCTGAGTTGTACTGCCCTCCTCGTGCCCGCCCAACATTATATCTGCTAATTGTAATGCCCCCTTTTCCCTCTTATCCCTCCCTTCCTGCCCATTTCCCCCAGTCCCTTTCCCATTGGTAACTATTAGTCCGTTCTTGGGTTCTGTGAGTCTGCTGCCGTTTTGTTCCTTCAGTATTTTTTCTTTGCTCTTATACTCCACATATGAGTGAAATCATTTGATACTTGTCTTTTTCGGCTTGGCTTATTTCACTGAGCATAATACCCTCTAGCTCCATCCATGTTGTTGCAAATGGTAGGATTTGTTTTCTTCTTATGGCTGAATAATATTCCATTGTGTATATGTACCACATCTTCTTTATCCATTCATCTACTGATGGACACTTAGGTTGCTTCCATTTCTTGGCTATTGTAAATAGTGCTGCAATAAACATAGGGGTGCATCTGTCCTTTTCAAATTGGGCTGCTGCATTCTTAGGGTAAATTCCTAGGAGTGGAATTCCTGGGTCAAATGGTATTTCTATTTTGAGTTTTTTGAGGAACCTCCATACTGCTTTCCACAATGGTTGAACTAATTTGCAGTCCCACCAGCAGTGTAGGAGGGTTCCCTTTTCTCCACATCCTCGCCAACATTTGTTGTTGTTTGTGTTTTGGATGTTGGCCATCCTCACTGGTGTGAGGTGATATCTCATTGTGGTTTTAATCTGCATTTCTCTGATGATTAGTGATGTGGAGCATCTTTTCATGTGCCTGTTGGCCATCTGAATTTCTTCTTTGGAGAAGTGTCTATTCATGTCCTCTGCCCATTTCTTAATTGGATTATTTGCTTTCTGTTTGTTAAGGTGCATGAGTTCTTTATATATTTTGGATGTCAACCCTTTATCAGATACGTTTTTTATGAATATATTCTCCATACTGTAGGATGTCTTTTTGTTCTACTGATGGTGTCCTTTGCTGTACAGAAGCTTTTCAGCTTGATATAGTCCCACTTGTTCATTTTTGCTTTTGTTTCCCTTGCCCGGGGAGATATGTTCATGAAGAAGTTGCTCATGTTTATGTCCAAGAGATTTTTGCCTATGTTTTTTTCTAAGAGTTTTATGGTTTCATGACTTACATTCAGGTCTTTGATCCACCTTGAGTTTACCTTTGTGTATGGGGCTAGACAGTAGTCCAGTTTCATTCTCTTACATGTAGCTGTCCAGTTTTTCCAACACCAGCTGCTGAAGAGGCTGTCATCTCCCCATTGTATATCCAAGGCACTTTTATCAAATATTAATTGACTGTATATGTTTGGGTTAATGTTTGGATTTTCTATTCTGTTCCACTGGTCTGTGGGTCTGTTTTTGTGCCAATACCAAATTGTCTTGATTACTGTGGCTTTGTGGTAGAGCTTGAAGTCAGGGAGTGTAATTCCCCCTGTTTTATTCCTCCTTCTCAGGATTGCTTTGGCTATTCGGGGTCTTTTGTGGTTCCATATGAATTTTAGAATTATTTGTTCCAGTTCATTGAAGAAAGCTGTTGGTAGTTTGATAGGGATTGCATTGAATCTGTAGATTGCTTTAGGTAGTATAGCCATTTTGACAATATTTATTCTTCCTAGCCAAGAGCATGGGATGCGTTTCCATTTGTTAGTGTCCTCTTTAATTTCTCTTAGGAGTGTCTTGTAGTTTTCAGAGTACAGGTCTTTCACTTCCTTCATTAGGTTTATTCCTAGGTATTTTATTCTTTTTGATGCAACTGTGAATTGAATTGTTTTTCTGATTTCTCTTTCTGTTAGTTCATATTAGTGTATAGGAAAGCAACAGGTTTCTGTGTGTTAATTTTGTATCCTGCAACTTTGCTGAATTCAGATATTAGTTCCAGTAGTTTTGGAATGGAATCTTTAGGGTTTTTTATGTACAGTATCATGTTATCTGCAAATAGTGACAATTTGACTTCTTCTTTACCAATCTGGATGCCTTGTATGTCTTTGTTTTGTCTGATTGCTGTGGCTAGGACCTCCAGTACTATGTTGAATAACAGTGGAGAGAGTGGGCATCCTTGTCTTGTTCCAGATCTTAGATGAAAAGCTTTCAGCGTCTCACCGTTAAGTATGATGTTAGCTGTGGGTTTGTCATATATAGCCTTTATGATGTTGAGGTACTTGCCCTCTATACCCATTTTG